>CM035436.1:107524895-107589895 GCA_020310875.1 Ceratopteris richardii | reverse complement strand
TCCATGTGCCTTTCTTTCCTGGAGTCTTCACAGAGGGCAATCCAAGTTCCTCATCAAGACTCTTTTCGGAACCCCTTGAATCTCCATCAACATCTTCAAAACCTGCACATGTTTTATGACCAACAGAATGCTTTTCTTTACCTTTCTTGGATGTGTTTGATGAATTTACTGGACTGAAATTTCCATGCAATCTTCCACTCCATGGATTTGAGTTGGAATTATTGCTTGGTGATGCATCTGGTCCACTCAAAACTTGAGATTTCGCACTTGATTTTTCAGCATATTCTATGTCATTTGGTTCAAGATTCAGTCCTTCTTTGGCATCTGCATAGAAGCTTGACATTTCAACAAATTCCACATCTCTAGTCACCTTCACCTGTCGTGTGAGTGGGTTATTAATTTATTTCCCTTTTACTCAAGGGAGTATCCAATGAAGACACATTTTTTCTGCTTTTGGATCAAGCTTCGTCCTCAACTCATCTGGAACATGTACATATGCAATAGAGCCAAAAACTTCCAGATGTGATAAGTTTGGCTTTTTACGTGTAAACTTTTCTTCAGGAATAACTTGATGTACAGTAGCAGTCAGAGTTCTATTCATGATGTATACAGTAGTATGAACAACTTTTGCCTAATAACAATGAGGCCTTCTTAGCCATCAAGGCCCTTGCTATTTATGCAATATGTCTATTTTTGTGATCAACAATGCCCTTCTGTTGTGGTGTGTACCTGCATCAAAACTGATGCCGAATTCCATGACTTTTTAGAAAATTGCTGAACTCATTTGACATGTATTCACCTCCTCCATCAAATTTTAATGACTAAATATACTTCCTTGTCAGCTTTTCCACCATAGCTTTAAAAGTCTAAATGCACCTTTTACAAACATGACTGCATTCATTTTAGGAATTTTCACATTTAAGGTGAACGTCCTACCCACTTTGTTTCCTTTGGCAAAGAATCTTCCATCCCGTTTGTATTCTTCTATATATATCCCATCAGCATTGAACATGACTTGTAATCCCTGGTCAACCATTTGTCCAATAGAAACTAGATTCTTTTTTGTTATATTTAGAACATGTAGCACATCAGCAAGATGTTTTACCTTCCCGTCCTCCATGGACAATGCTATGTTTCTTGTATGCTCGATAGGGTGTGATGTGTTATCACCTGTTTCAACATATCTAGGAACTGGCAATGTCAGCAAAGTACTAAACCGTTTTGCATGAGTGGTCATGTGACTTGAAGCACCTAAATCAACATACCAGACATTATCATTCGATTTTGAAACACCAGTAGACATTGCATTCATCATGTGATGTTGAACCATGAACACCTTCTCAAAATTATTTGCACTCGTGGATGCATAGTTGTTTTGCTGCCTTCTATTATTTTGATTCTTCAACTTGCAATCATGTTCAAAGTGTCCAGGTTTACCACAATTCCAACATCCTTTACTATCATTACCTGAATCATTCTTTGGAAATTTTTGCGACCTCTTTGGCTCCCCCTACCTCGAGACTGTCCTCTTCCTCCTACATGATTTTGTTGTTGACCTTCATCTTGGTTACTGTTTCCTCTTCCACTTCTCAAAACCTCTACCTCTACCTCTTCCTCTGCCAGAGTAGAATACCTAGTCACAGCTGGGCTTTCCTTGGGAGTTTGAATCCTCATCAAGATTCTTTTCTTCAATAATTAGCATGGATACCAAGTCATCAAAATATGCTCTTAACTGTTCTGCAGTCCGATTCCTCTCTAGTAATTATAGAGCATTTTTGTTCTCTCCTTCGATGTACTTCCAGTAGCCTTTTTCCATCAAGAAATTTGTCATTCTGAATCTCCAAGCATGGAATATGTTCTTGTCCAGCTTCTTGCTCATAAGTTGACTCATTCCATTTGCATTCACCATTTCTATAGCTATTCACAACATTGCAAAACACTACAAGCAGCACCTCTTCTTGAACACTATCACATTATGATATGACAACTCGATCTCATAAAAACACAGTTTTCATGTATCAACAATACATGGAATCGCTTGAAATTTTGGATCTAGAATATATGAGTGTTACCAAACATGAAGCAAGTCACAATTTCTGAAATTGATGTAGTTTTTCTGTGGGCCCCACCTTGTGGGCTCAAAACGAAGGTCTTCTACCTTCATGACAATTTTTGTAGCAATCTGAGGTCATTTGTGAATCGCGCTTTCTCCACGCCTTCTTGCGTACTCTACACCATCAATCTTCTCCACGAGCTCTCTACAGCCATACTGGCTCTGATACCATGTCATGAGGAAGGAGATAAGGAAAAGAGCTTACACACATACTCTTAGAATCAAAGAGAAGCACACACTTAGATTAAGACAAGGAAGAATAATATTCTTCTTCTTCTTCTATTACATAAAAGGAATGTACAAGGATGACCTAAAAAACAAGAATGCAACTATTGCAATATATAAGGACCAGTACATAAGGAAAAACCTAATGTCTGCGAATGAGTTAGCTAGCAAGAAACAAATGTGCCATCATTCTCGATAAATAAATCTAATAAAGCTAAATGAAGTGTCCTTGACATATATCGGCATGACCACTATACATGTTAGAGAAATGAAAAAGTAATACGTGCCATCCTGGATCATCACATGTTGAGCTTGATATCTCAACATTTTCACCTATATGACCTAGTCTCTTGTGCCATATCTCCAATTTAGATAGGGTTTGATCATTGTAATTGAAGAGAGAAATATTTCTTGTATCTTTAACTTCAAATGTAAATAGTCTACCATATTTCTCACCTCTTGCAATCCTCTTAAAGCCTTGTTGAGGGTCCTCCACATACGCTCTATGCCTTGTGACTCTAACTTGTAAGCCCTTCTCAACAATGTGTCCAACATTGATTAGGTTTTTTGTTATTTTTGGCACATATAATACTTTACTTAAGATGTTCATGTCACCATCATATGCTTTAACATTTCCAATGTTCTTAACAAAGTGCCTAGTGTCATCACATGTCTCGACTTCATGCTTTCCTTTAGGTTCTTCAAGATCTGATAACAATGCTACATTTCCAGCCATATGATTAGAACAACCAGAATAGATATAGAATAGGTATTCATCATCTTTACCTTGCTTGGCTATCATATTCATGAGTAGTAGGGAATCTTCTTGATCATCTGTATAGTTGTTGTAGTCTCTTCTCCCTCTGAAGCCTCCTTGATAGTTGTTGTTGTAGCCTTGGTTGTTAATTTGAATGGTAGTTGCTTCCTCCATTATTGAACCAGCCTCTGGATTGTCCATAGCCTCCTCTATGAAACCCTCTTACTGTCTGATTCTTTGTGTTCTTGAAGCACTCATCTATGGTATGATTGTTTAAGCTGCAAATGTTCCAAGGTGAAGCGTTGTATGGTCTCCTGGTGCATTGCTTTCCTCCTCTGCCCCTTGCTCTAATACCTCTTCCTCTACTTGTGAAATTCACTTGAGAGGTAGTTGCCTCTTCTTCATTCCTTTTACCTTTGCCTTTATCTTTACTCTTATTTTTATCTTTGTAAAGAGTAGAAGATTGGTTACCTCTAGAAGTATCTTCATTCTTATTGAGCTTTTTCTTATGTGTGAAAAGTTACCCCATCAATGTGTTGAGGTTAGGTATCTGCATGTCCATATATAGGTCCATCGTTGTGGTAAAAGACTCCCATTTATCATCAACTTTAATGCCATTTATGATCTGCCTTACTATCTGCTCCTCTTTTATTTCTTCTCCTCTACTCCCAAGTTGATCTGCTACATCCTTCATCTTGGTCACATAGTCAGCTACACTTTTCTTTGGTTGCTTCTTTAAGGTCTTCAACTCCATACAAAGCTGGTCCTTCTTAGTATTTGATGAGAATTATGAGGAGAGTACTTCCCAAGTCTCTTCGGAGGTCTTGCAATTCCTAATGTGAGGTAACAAGAAATTTGATAATGATTTAAGTATATACGACCTCGCTAGAGCATCCTTTGCACACCATGTAGCTAGTCTTTCTTGCTCCTCTCGTGTAGGTTGATGTTTGCTTTTGAATGTTGGCATTTCTTCATCTCTAGGGATGTATCCAAATAGACTTCTTCCTTGGGGTTAAGCCTTCATCGTTAAAGACCATGCTTGATGACTGTCCTTGTCCAATTTATCAATGAATGATGGAAATCCATCTCCCATTTTACCTTAATGTTGCTTTGAAACCACTGTTGGAGGAGATGGTGGATAGATTCTAGAAATGAAATGGTGCTACAAATCCCTGCTTCACACCAGCCAAGAACAAGTTGAGGAGTGTAAAGTAGACCTCTTGAGCTTCCCACGAAACAAAAATAATCAACTAAGTGCTTTGGAGTATGATCCTCTAATCAATGGATCAAATAGATGATTTGGAATATTCGTAGTGAACTAAAACTTACTGTTTTGGTCACTACACTTGCTCAATAAATTGAACAATACTCTTTACCTGCTAGCAATTGATTCCTTTTGGGAGTATCTAATTAAGTTAGATAGCTACCAATCACAATTTATTTCACTTGAAATGATCAAGTGTACTTAGTGAATTATGCTTAATAAGTTAGCGGTACATCCCGACAATTTTGGGCTCCAATAGTATGTATACCAATGAGCAAAGTTTTGAAGATATCTCAAGATGGACTAAAGAAATGATAATGCAACTTTGTAGCAAGAAAATAGACAATATGATGAGTTTATACTAACTTAAATAACATTAAATGATCAAGTGTGCACTGAGAACCAATTCTAAGAAGCTCATTGTTTTGAGTTGAACATGACAAAGAAGTGCAGTAGAGATGTGATCAATGTATATGTATTAAATCACATAGAATAACAATGACAATGGCAATGTATAATTGCACAATGTGATAAGAACAGTGTTGACATATTTACGTAGTGATGTGTGTGAACACTCTAGGACTGCCGGGGCACTTTTTTCCCTCTTTAGGAGGTATTTTCCCCCGGCTTGTATATATGCCTATTGCCCTAATGGGCTACTTATCTTTGTACATTCTCTAGTAATGCATTCAGTATTGTGTGTTGTGCTCCAAGCTTATTCTCCTTCCTTGTGCTATTTGCGTGCTTCCGCAGACATCTATCTCTAACAGTTGGTATTAGAGCAGGTTGTTGCTTCATCTAGGGCATTATCCACACCTCCCCGGTTGCAGCCTCGACATCAGAGCTCGATTCGGCCTCCGAATGCACTATCACAAAACTTGTGGAGGCTATTTCATCCCTTTGTGCCAAAGGTATATACCAGTTTCGGTTTGCCAGTATAAGTGTCTCGAAGTCTTCTACAGGTCTAGCAAAATTTGTTTGGGTAGTTCTGTTCAACTTTTTGAGATACAATCAAGTTTTAGCATCAAGGTATTTTAGTCACTGGCCATGGCTGAAAGGAGTGATGTATTCCGTGTGTTGGTTGTTGAGGATAAGTTGGATGGTACCAACTACCTGTTATGGGCCTATATGATGCGACATGTATTGGTTGCAAAAGGACTATGGGACATTGTGCAGGGTGTAACATCCTATCACACGTGCAACTATTACAACTGCAAGTACAGAAGCTGAGGCAGAAGGTACCGAAGATGATGATAATCTGCATATTTGTGTTCGTGCTGCGGTTTTTGCTACACCTACTGTAGAGCAGATTCGTTGGGATGGCAGAGATGCTCAGGCACATGCATTGATAGCTTTTTCTGTCAAACATGCCATTATTCCTCACATTCACTCTTGCAGAATAGCTAAGGATGCTTGGGATACACTTACCATATTGTATCAAGCTAGGAATGAGGCTAGTGTTGCTTACCTCCAAAAACAGTTGGAGAGTGAGCACATGAATGAAGGTGATTCTATGGACAATTTCCTAACAAAGATCAAAGACATGAAGGAACAGTTGATTTCTGCTGATGAGGTTATACTAGATAGCTCACTTGTGTAGACCGTTCTCAATGGTCTTCTTGATTCATATCAGAGTTTTGCTTCTACTCTTTGGTTGATGATGAAAGGCAATCCAAATGCCTTGTCATTTGAGGAGTTAGTCTCTGTTTTGTTGCAAGAAGATGAGTCCAGGAAGAACAGGTCCATTATGCATGTTGCAGATCAAGCTTTCTTGGCTAGTCAGAAGGGCAAAGGAAAATGGAGCTCTTCAACTAGTAAGTAGAAATCTGCAAATGCTTCACATTCGAAGAAGGAAGATAAAGATGAGAAGAAATTAGAAAAGCAAAAATTATTTTGCAAGTACTGTAAAGGGAATGATCATATCATAAAGAACTCTCCAAAACTGGCTGCTAAAGAGGCAAAGAAGAAAGAGGCAAAGAAGAAAGAGGCTAGAATGGTTGTTGCAGAGGCCTCTACATCAAAAATAGAGTCTCCTAATCTTGTGGAGGAAGAAGAATGGGTGTTTACTACTATCTGCAATTTTGACCCATCTTCTCATGAGCAGTGCATGTCTACAACAGACTTAGATGCTTGGTATTTTGATAGTGGGGCAACCAAACATATTACCTCGTAGCAGAGTTTCTTCTCTTCACTCGAGCGTGCCCCTACATGGAATACTATTACATGCGCCAACAACTCCTCTTATCTTGTTATGGGAGTTGCTAAGATCATTTTGACTACTACTGATGGTAGTTCTTTCACTTTGTCAGATGCTTTATTTGTGCCATGGATTAAGAAGAACCTGTTATCACTTTCTGCATTAGCCAAGATTGGCTTGGTTGTGAGATTTGTTGATGATAGTTCATGATCTGTCAAATCGCGATGTGATTATTGCTTCTGGCATTTTATGTCGTGGGCTGTATAAGCTCATAGACTATGAAAGATCTGTGAATGATTCGGTGTCCGAGAGATTTCTCTCTTCCCACTTAAATCATGAAGAAGACATTACATGCAATGGCTAAGTGATTTGTACGAGGAGAGCAACCACGCTTTAGGCTTTTATGGAACTCTATCAAAACATTAGGGGAAAAAATGAACCCTGCATGGGCCTTGTAAGGATCCCTAATTTTTAGGGATTAAGCTTAATTATGTTCTTGTTTAAGGGGACAAAGTGCATTAAATAGGGCACTTTTTAGTAGGCTGGAGTAGGCTTTTTTTTAGGCTGCAATAGGCCTCTCTCTTTCTTATTCTAGAGAGAGAGAAAGAGAATCTACTTTCCACATCATCAAACTCGTACATGTATTTGAATAAAAAAATGAATTTTTTTAAAAAGTCTCATTTTCAGTGTATATTAACTCAAAAGAGCCTATTTTTTAATATATATGTCAGAAGTCACTTTTTTGGGCCCATTTTTTGAAGTTTCTTTTAGAAAAAGTATAATTTTCAAACTCCCTCCAAAAGTAAGTTCCACATCATCAAATCCGTGACTATGCTTCCCCCAAAAAATGACTTTTTTCAAATTTCATCATTTTCAGCCATACTCAGTGGAAAAATACACTTTAACCCATACAAATACAAGAAAACACATTTTTTGAGCAAAACCTATGCTTTAGACTCCCTTCCAACCGGTTTTTCATCTTTGTTTTTGATATTGTTGGTCATTAGCAAAGATGGTGTTGACATGTATCACAAACTTCACAGTAGAACATCCTCATGCTCCTGCATCAATAGTATCCATGTTCGTGTGCCTAGAGAGTTTGCTCCAAATACACGATGCAACAATGATGCCAATTCTCAAAATGAACGTCGTGCAGCTGGAGAAAAAAGTATTGATCTTTGGGCTCATGGTTCACTCTATCCTCTTGATCCAATATCTTTTTACCATCCAACATTCCATAACCTCTCAACTTTACTTCAGTTCATTGGTGCGGGTGAAGCTGGACTATTAGGTTACTGCAAGAGATTATCTACACATTCACTTGCTACTGCTAAGTATTGGTTCCAACAACATCACATCCATCATATGAGGGTGGTCACTTTAGAAAGCACAATCATATCTTTACAAAAACAACTTGCAGATTTGGAACAGGATACTGAAGCAAAACAAAGCACAATTTCAAAGTTAACTGCCAATCTCCAGCAGCTGAAAGAGACTCCACTTGGTATAAGACATAGGAAAAGATCATTGTCATCCTTTGAAGCTCTTTCAAAAGGTGATGGAGCACGCAAACGACGTATATATGCAACAAGGTGAGTGTTTGTTTTACTTTTATATGTTTTAATGAAGATTTGTAATGGAATATTTCATTGTGTAGGTCGTTTATTGAAGACATAACTGCTTCATCAACAGCACAAGACCAATTCAAGCTGATGAATAGCTGTATAAACACCAAAGAAATCACTTCTACTTTAGACTCATGCATAGGAAAGTGTATTAGAGTTGTTGTTGAAGCTGAGTTTTCAAAGAAGTTAAAAAATCTTATCATAGTGCAAGATGTGCAGGCAATATGTGACGAAGCAGGCATCAGTAGAAATGGGTATACTGCAATGTACACCCTTCTCAGGCAAGCCTTACAATCACAAGGTATTTCTCAAAGTATATTTCCATGCCCATATAAATTGTCTATCAATAAAAAAACTTCAAATGAGGATGTGACTCGTACTATTGGACAATATTTATTCATAGAAGAAACTATGCCTGCCTCTATTTATCATCCAAATATTCCCAAGAAGCAATCAAAAATCCTATCTACACAAGGATTTACTTACACTAGATTCAACAATATATTTGTGGATCTTCAGAAGCTTCAACAAGCAATGGTTCACTTTTATAGTTCAACAATCAAAGGTACCCCTACTACATTTTATTTGGTGTTGAAGTTCTATTGCATTCAAGTGTCATATTAAGATAATGTTTTCTCTTTTGTGCAGACTGTAATGTTAAGTTAAAGTTCATACTGAAGCTTGATGAGTGTCAAATCATAAAGGGTCGGCGACTAGAAAGGTTGAGTGTGACGCTAATGAACGAAATTATGGACCATGCAATGAGTGATGAAACTTTAGGAGGGAGGGACCATTTGACTTACAATGTGCAATCAGAGAGTCTCTCTGATTGCACACTGTAAGTCAAATGGTCCCTCCCTCCTAAAGTTTCATCTGGTGGTTAGGTGCTATAGAAGTTCCCAAAGAAACAAATAATGTTATTTCATGGATTTTTAGTAGGACTCCGTGGATTACGGAAGTAATCTCTTCTCAAATACATGGGCAAAAGCTTTTTGTAGATGATATAGGTGATTTTGATGTAGAATGGCATTTGGGTGGAGACCTTAAGAGTATAAAATGCATGTTAGGTTGTAAACAAGGAGCATCTTCTCTCTATCCTTGCCCATATTGTACACAAGGTTACAAAGGATCTAAGAGGCAGTCTAAACATGCAAGGGCATTGACGAGAGTTGATGACTCTGAAGAAATTGATGAAACAGACTCATTGAATCATAGGGAATGGGAGATATCACTTTTGAGGTGTCCAATGTTACAGGAACCGACTCGTGATAAAATAAGCAATGATTGGAACCCCATTATCCCATTTCCATTAGTCAATGTTCACTTTTGTACTTTGCATGCATTCATGAGGATCTTTGATAGGCTTTTGAAGCTCCATGTTGAATATGCATTTGCAATGAAACCACTAGAGAGGTCTACAATAGCAATCCAGAAAATAGAAGATCTTTTGAATTCTATAGGTTGTCATGGTGGCCACGTATCTTTAGTTGTTAAGAAGTATGGTGAGTCTCAAGAGATTTTACAACAAGTTTCAATGACTGGGAAGAAGGCACGACGTTTCTTTAAAAAAGATGTGAATAGTCAAGATGATGGGAAATGGGAGCTTTGGAAGGACCTCTGTTCAATTACAACTGACAATGATAGTCAGGTTGATCTCATTAACAAGCGAAAGAAGGTTTGGTCATCGTTCGATCAATTGTTACATTTGATGTGTTTGGCTTCCACTAATGCTTCACAACGAGAATTATTCCAAGTGACTTTGAAGGAGTTTACACAGTCATTCATCTTATCTTGGGGAGAAAGCAACATTACACATTACATAGTAAGTTTCGCTTACATTTTTTTATTTGGTCTTAAACACTATGTGTATATCTTATTGACCAGATCATAGCATATTCTTTTTGCACATGGAGCATATTTTATGAATCGATATGGGTCACTGGACATTTTTAGTACACAAGGAATGGAGAAGTCACATTACAGGGCTAGAGGTGTTTACTTTAAAAACACTCGTCATGGGGGTGGTCTACTCCAATCAAACTATTTAGAAGAAATGCTCAATTGGTTCTTTCGTGTGACATTTGCTAGAAAATATGTAATGGAAAAGGCATGTGAGTCACAACTAGCAAAGATTACACGAAAGCTACAACATGATATTGCAAGAGAGAAGTGGATGTCATCGTCAGGACCCGAACATCATGCCCAATGGCGTGCACAAAGAGTCCGCGAGGGTTCTGCTTGGAAATAATTTCCAAACTCTTAAAATGCATTATACTTTTCAAGGTTTTTATAACCCCTTTCACTTCAAATAAAATTTTACTATTTTTGTGAATATACTTTTAATATCTTAAAACTAATTTTTATCCATTTAAATGTGAACAGGACAATTCTTAAGTGAAAGCCTATAAATAGAGGTGTCCTTCCTCATTTTACCACTTTACAACCTAAGAGAATGGCACGCACAAAGCAGACTGCTAGGAAGGATCATGTCGTCTACCCTAGCCATGTGCAAGGTACTCAGCGCCCAACATGGATGACACCCCACAAGAAGCGTCGAACCACAAGCCACTCTTCAAGACGAAACTCGGGTGCAGGGACACAGTCTGGTAGCATTGCATCGCGGGGGGATGAAGGTTCACCAGAGAGAGATGTATCCCAAGAAATAAATTATTCCCCTTCTGCATCTCATGATGAGCCCCCAATCAGGACACCAATGAAGGCAAGGCCCAAACAACGAGGACATAGACGAGTTGTGATTGAGACATCAAATTTATCGAGTTCCTCAGATGAAGAAAGTATAAATGAGCCACCATGGAACAATGATGATATCCCCGTGAACCATCGAGTAACACAAGGAGGCAAGACACTCCCCCCAGGACAAGGACAAAGACCAACCGATGAAGAAAGAGAGCAAGGTCGGGCAGAGGAAGTAAATGATGAGGCAGGACCATCTAGGCGTCCTCAAGGAAGAAAGAAGAACTATCAACCATGTCGTAGACCACAACGACCACAACCCAACATCCCCCCAAATGCAAGAGCACCACAAAGGCGCAGAAAGCAAACCAGAGCCTTTGCGGAGATTCGACACTATCAAAAGTCTGTGGAGCTTCTGATTCCACGAAGGTCATTTGCAAGAGTTGTGAAGGAAGAGATCCAACGCTATTGCACTGGACTTCGTATCCAAGGGATAGCACCTATGTGCCATCCATGCAAAGAGAGTGACAATACAACCTAAAGATTTGCAGCTAGCTAGGAGAATTAGAGGGAATAACCATTAACCATAATTTGTACTCCCTTGTTTGGATAACCTTTTGTATATCCCATACGATGAATATTTTGTAAAACCCAAATGATGAATATAATCTTTGTCTTCTCATATTTGCTCTCCCAAATGTTTATCTCTTAGTGTACATGTTTTGAAGTTTATTTCTCCTATGTTTGTAGGTGTGTTTTTCCAGTACATCTTTGAAGTGTTTTTCATAGTTGTATCATTCTTTTTTCTGTACTTGTTGTAAGTGGTAATGCTATTTAATGCATTTCATGGCCAAGAAATGCCAAAAAAAGGCCTGCCACAGAAACATGGGGATGGGCCCTGCAAAAGTTTTGCAGGGCCTATCCCCGCGTTTCTGTGGCAGGCCTTTTTTTGGCATTTCCAAGCCATGAAAACCCATGCCATGCACATGGGGGCATATGATTGGCCTTGGCTAGAGTGCACTGCATGCTAAACCCCTGACCAATAGCTAAGCAATGTTTATGAACATACATGCACTGATTTACTGCTGCATGCTTATATGCACCCAGAGGAGTCTTAATTTTCTCTAATTATTGCATATAAGAAGAGTGTTCCACATTTCCCCAAGTGAAGGTGCTAATTGAGAAGATAGACTTGCAATACAGGTAACCTAGTGCATAGGATGGCCTAGGAATGCAAAAAAAAGGCCTGCCACAGAAACGCGGGGATGGGCCCTACAAAAGTTTTGCAGGGCCCATCCCCGTGTTTCTGTGGCAGGCCTTTTTTTTGCATTCCTTAGCCATTCCATGCATTTTGGGCAACACAAATTACAAGAAACAATGGAAAAAGACTGATTAAACTGTGCAAAAGTTATGAGATTGTCAAACCATAAAGATATAATAGATTGAATGCACATGGAAATTGGAAAAACAAAACATTGGTATTATAAAGTTTTTACAATTGGCTCTTGGCCTTGAGCCTCTCCACTACATTCTTTCTTCTCTGAAAAGATAGAGGCAATTGGTAAGTCAAAACTGATTGGGATATTAATTGAGGGTCTGTCAATCCAAGACCCAAAGCTATTCCTATTTGACCTAATATTTTTCCTCTAAAGTTAACTCCTAGGGTAGTAAGGGCAAGGGACTTCCTAACTAGAAATATACAATTAGTGCCTTGCATTATTGTAGATAGGCACAAAACTTTACTCAAGGCCTTCATACACCAAGTCATGAAGTGTCCTTGAGGGGAAAAGTCCTTGTGGATTATTACAAAATCTTCATTTGGCAATTTTCCAATGTACTGTGCCAAGGAAGAGCCATGGACCCAGGAAACACGGTCACCACCACTCCTTGCTGCAAATTTATCCACTTCAATTGTTTCCTGCACATAGACAATCATAAAATTAAATAGATACATCTTGTATGAATATGAGACAACCATAAATGTCAGTAGAGACTTACATCTTGAAGCCTGTCTTCATCCTCTCCTCTTCCCATTGCATCTAGTGGAATTGATGAATGGGCCATGCCACTTTGCTCCACAACAGGGGATGTTGGAATCTTCTTCTCCAAAATTCTTTCCCTTGCTGTGGCTAGATCTTCTTCATTGGCATCTTGGTTGGCATGGCTCAAAATCTCTTCACACACAAATGCAATGGTGTCCGCAACTGATTCACCAAGTGGAATTGTTGCCTTTTCGATAATGTCAGAAGTGTTGTCCATGGGAACATCCGAGGTTGAGCTGAAAATACTAAGGCATTCGTCGAGGCGTAGACCGAATGCCTTCTCAATATCGTGCAGGAACAAAAATTCCTCTCCATCAACAAGTACAACTGAAAACGTTTCCATCTCTACCTCTGGTAGAGTGGGTTCCACGGGGTCTAAGTTGGAGGGTGGACTCTTCTGTGTATTGGCTTCCTTTAATTTGTCCACTACTCCTTGAGGAAATTCTCTGGAAATTTTTTGACTCTCTTCTAATAAGTTGAGAGCTTCTGTCTGGGGTTCCTTCTTGTCATCTACAAAACCCCCAGTAACAAGATGGGGTAGGTCCATGGGTGAAGGTTCGGGCTCCTCATTGACAAAAAAGATTGTTGTTGCTATGTAGGAAAGATATTTTCTTCCCATTTTCCTTTTCTTATTTAATTGTTTAATTAAGGGCACTGTGTCATCTAACAGGTGCCTTGAAGCCTCAGCAATCGCCATGAAACGCTTTAAGCGCTTCGCAAATGCCTCATCTCCTTTATGAATGTAAAAAAGCAGGTCACAGGGGACCCATTTACACTCATATGCTGGAATATCTATGGCATATCTTAAAATATAGAGTTCCATAAAATCTGTGATCTCATCGATCACATCGGAATTCATGGCTATTGTCCCTTCAAGATTAGGGACTCTACAGACTAGGTCATACAAATCCGTACGACCATTGTAGTCTGTAGTTTCCAAAAACTCCATGAATAAATCTCGAGGAGATTTCATGGGAGTGGAAGTGCTAGCAGCCATTGCTTGCGCGCGAGATTTCTAGAGGCTTGCAGTCTATGCTTTCTAGCTCTTTGAGAGTGCAAATGTGAGAAATGAGCACATAGAGCCATTTTTATAGCAGTTTCAAGTTTTTAAATTGACTGGGCCCACTTTTAAAAGTATAGAATAAAGAAGTGCAATTTCAAAAAATGAGTTTCGGATGACAAAATAATGCACAGAAAAAAACATGAGCAACCACATTTCAAAGTAGTGAACATAATTTTTGACATTCCAAAAGTTTTGAAATTATCATTGCAGAGAATAAGGTATATACAATATCTAACATGAATCAATTGTCCTACTTTTTACAAGGTTCTTGAAAGTGCAAAAACCATGAGATACAATGACTAGGGCCCAAGAAGTGACATTATCAGGTTGCAAAAGAACTATGACAATGAGAGCTCTGTTCCATCTTTGCTCCAATCTACAGGGACTTTCATTTTGTATTCCATTCTTTTGCCCACCTGTAATCAATTTGCAACAAATTGAAGTCATTAAAGTAAAATAAACAATAACAAAAAGATTACTTTAACAAAAACATGAAACATTTCTCACCTTATGTCCCTGAATTTTGGAGATGGATTGAGTTAGTCCTTCAAACCCCATAATCATCAAGTGTTCTCTCATATTAGCCAAGGTCCAATGATTATTCACTAAAATAGTTTCTGTTTCATTGTTGGGCAATCTAAGCTTTATTTCAAATGAATGCAAAGATCCCTCTGAACTTTGAAATGGTATCCATTTGCAAAGTTTGCACATCCAACGATCATAGTAGAATCTGATGTATAATGAAGTACGTTGTTTCAAATATCGAAATGCTATACCTGTTCCACCTATTTTACAGAGATATTTATCACCTTTTGCAATTCCTTCCATCAAACCCCAATTTTCACCAAGAAGACTTTCGACTTGCTCATATGTGATATCTTTACACATGAACATGGTGGAAGTCTCTTGGAATGAGAATCCTTGGAATAAATATACAAAACAATGAATGGGAAAAGACCAGTGCAAACCTACAGACCTAGACACTTTTGTGAATTTCAAAGAGTTATGTATATCCATTACCATCTTTTGCTTCAAAGATGATACAGACCATATATCAAGTTTTGGCCACTCCAAGCTAAGAAGAGAATGTACTTCAATTCTCTCTAACCTTCCAAAACCATTCATTGTAGAGGGTACAACATATCTATGTGTGTAAAAGAAAAATCTATCATGGTAAAGTTGAGCAGGAGATATATTTGGAAAGACTAGTGCACCAACATCTGCATGCAATGCCTGGAAAGTACCTATAAGACTATGAAGTGGTTGCTCTTCCACCAAAGTAGAAGGAAATACATCTGAAACAAACAAAAACATATCTAAATAGTTCAGAAATATATCCGACACAAGAAAACATAAAATATTGTAGAGTAATACTTACAGTTCACAGGATATCTCATACTACTAGAGTTTTCAAGTTTCATAATTGCCATTGTAAAAACATGTTGTACAATAGCAACCATCCCATTGTCTCTATGCTTCGTGAAGCCAAGTAACTTTCCCTTCCAATGAAGATCTAAGTTTCCACGATCTCTAACTCGATGAGGCCCAACTCTAGAGGGTTGCATGTACACCCATGCACCTTTGGAGTACTCATGTGATAGCCACTGCCCATCTGTGGCTTTGATATTGTGACATCTTAATGTGAGGATTTCATCTTTTGGTCGCCTAGAAGCTTTAGATGTTGCCATTGAAGCTAAAGGTCTTCAAGCTACAACAGTAATTCGAGATAGGAGATGCAGGTAGGTTGGAGTTTTGAATTTGGGGTCAAAAAGAGTACTTTTGACCCTAAAAAGTAATGGGGGGTCCATTTTCAGGTGTTATGATGAGTTTTTTAACTTTTCAAAAATTTTGAATTTTTGGGCCCAACTGAGTTACGAGATTCATTCTCTCTCTAGAGGCAGCTCATTAAATAAGGGAGAAATATGTCCCCTCTCCATCGTTCAGCCTAGTATTTTATAGGGCATAGACTGTGGCCACCACCCTCTTCTGATTGGTCCATCACTAATCACTCCTTAATCTAAAAGGCCCATTCAGGGTTCATTCTTTCCCCTAATGAGGTTCTTGGATCCAAAGACAACATTAAAAATAAGTGTGCTAGAAAGAAGTATCAAAGTGGGTGCTTGTTGATAAAGCTATGGACATCTCTAGTCGCACAAAAGTGGTTGCAAGAGTACCTGTTGATCCGATGTTTTTGAAACTTTAGAAACGGAAGCCACAAATTATTAATATAGTGATCTGTATAAAATAAAAGGCTGCCATTGAAAGGAGGAAAAAGGAAAAAGAAAAGTACGGGAAAAAAAAGGAGGGATGCTGGGGTGATTCACGCAAAATGAAGAAAGGTGCACGCATGATTTGAAGTGGGGGATCAGAGGGAGTTTTGGGGGCCGTGTGATTTTATCTCTTAGTGGAAGCCCACTTAACTGCAGAGTTCTTATGGAATTCTAAAGATCTTGAGAGCAGTGCGCTGATATTAATATGGAGTGAAGGGGAACTAGTAATGAAAAAGAAGAACAACATCAATGATCTGAGAGAAGTGGGGAAGCGTCACATATGATCTGCGGCAAAGATGCGGTACGCATACAGTCATGGTGTTCATTACGATCCTATTCAACTGAGATCCAGGCTTGCTTCTGCTATTTAACCTTATGTGCGGGACAAAGGGAACTAGATGCATCTTATCTGGAGAACTTATATCTGATTGACGACTGCCTGCATACAATTTATACTTTCGGTTTTGTGTGTGCTATTTTATATTGGTTAAAGCATCGATTATTATGGTAGAATTGGCACGACGACGGAGTACAAAGTTTGGTGTTGAAGAGGAAACTTCAAATTGTCTATCAAGTAGCCGTGGCAGAATCAATCGATCGCTCAATCAACGCTTCATGAGAGCCAAGATAACTGGTACGACTTACAGATTATAAATTCAATTGGATTACAATTCTTAGATGTTTTTTATCACCTTTTTCATCTAAAGGTCTTGGATCACTCATATCATTAGATCTTGTCAAACTATTCACATAAAGTGTTTTTGTTTTTATTTGCTGCAACCTGACATTTAACGCTTTGTCAACGCCATGATAACTGCGCTCTGATATTTCCAGTTTCGCTGCATATCGATGCTGATAGACTTTCTGATGATTAAGTAGTTTTACTAATCACAATATACTCCATACTAATTCTGATCATATATTTTCCTTATTGCTGGAGTAGGCTAACGTCTGCTAATAAAACCAAGAAAATAGACTCTGTCGCTAAGTTGACAACCTGATTAGAACGATGAGCTATGAGATTTATCATGAACTGAATTGATCATAGTCTCAATCCGTCTACAAAGTCAACGTCGATTGTACTTTCAAGGAAGAGTAAATTGCTCATCTTTACATACATCTATTTATATGATATAACAATGAGTATAGATTATGATTATAGTGAGATATGTCAATCTTTCGAACACCTTGATTAGATTCATTGATTCATTGAACCGAGGTGATTATGCAGATAAATGATTAGCAAGCATATCTTGAGCGTTGTGATCTTCAAGATTTCGGATGCAAACCCTGGTTTATAACTGCTAACACATCATATCATTGTAACATTTTATTAAGTCATCTGATACTATTCATATGAATCGAAGAAAAATGTGTTTCATGAGTATAGTTTTTCATTACAATAACAAAATACAAAGTATGTCAGCGACCGAAATTTACAGGAGTCAAAATAGTTCGCTTCGATACAGTTACTTCAGTACAGTTACATGCTGACGAGGATGTCATTATGGTAAGTGCGCAATGGGACTATAGTAACTTAAATTGAGCATGATCAATCACATTCTAATGGTAGTAAAAAGAAAACTTGAATTTCATTCAACGCATAAATATTGACTTTGTTATTAGAACGACATACTTACATTCTCGAGTCCTTAAAGGCTATTGAAATAAAGTGATAGAAAATTTGACTTAGTTACCGTCCACAAAATATATACTAATGTATTTGAACAAGCTAAATTTTGAATCACTTTTATTGAGGCTTCCTCGTGAGCTAAAGTATTTGATCCGGGCTGTGACGTGAATCCGCCTTCCTTCTTGACCTGAGCTTGCTCCAAGCACCCGACGTGCATCATAACTCCTGCGGTTGATCTGATCCACCAACCGTTTCTTTCGTGCCGATATCAGCATGTGCAGTGCATGATTCTTAGGCTATGTCCGATGCAAAGCTTTGGCATGCATGCTTTGGTCATCTGAATTTTGCTACTTTGCTACGCCTGCAGAAATCTGAAATGGTGTCCTCTTTACCCAAGCTTGAGGCACCTGGAAAACATGTTTGTGAAGGCTATATTTTGGGCTTGAAGCATTCCTCATTTCCAAAAGATGGTTCAATTCGGGCTACTTAGAATTGCAGCTTGTACATAGTGATGACTGTGGTCCTATGCAGACACCTTCTTTTGGAAATTATCTTAACTTAGTGACTTTCATTGATGATTTTTCTAGGCATGCATGGGTATATCCATTGAAGGCAAAGTGCGAAGTGTTCATGTGCTTCAAACAGTTTTTGGTTTTGGCTGAAAATATGTCAGCATGTAAAATGGGCGCCCTCCATTCTGATAGAGGGGGGGAATATATGTCTTCTAATTTTAATGCATTTTTGGCTGAACGTGGGAAAAAACACCAGTGTACAGTGTCGTATATACCTCAACAGAATGGAGTTGCTGAATGGAAGAACAGGTCACTCATGGAGATGGCGAAGTGTATGGTCAGTTTCTAGCTTGAGCCTGTCATGTGTGCAACATATGTACTTAACAGGTGTCCCACTAAAGCGCTGCAGTCTATCACTCCATATGAGGCTTGGCATGATCGAAAGCCATCTGTTGCACATCTGTATATTTTTGGTTGTTTAGCATATGCATTAGTGCCTAAACAACATCACAGAAAATTGGATGATAAAATAGTAAAATGTATTTTTGTTGGATACAATCCTGAAAGTAAAGGCTATCCTCTGTATCATCCACAGAATAAACACATTTTGGTTAGCCATGATGTTGTTTTTGTGGAAGATGCTATTCAGCCATTGCTTTCATGTACTAATGAGACATTTGTTAGCTCCAAAGACATGTATGATACTTTGCTACCTCTTTTTAAAGGTGGACAGTCTAGTGCTGGTCCTAATGAGGCAACTTCTCAGCCTTTGCATGTTTCATGTGATGATGCATATCATTCCATTTCTGATGCAGATTTACATGATGTACTTGTTGATGAGAGAGCTGATATTGAGCAGGCACAAACTATGCCAAAATGGCTTGTGCAGACTTTGCATGATAGCAAATTAGATGCATCTCTGTCATATCGTACTCGAACAGGCTCTCATAGTGCGTCTTTTGCATCAGATTGCTATGTTATGGCTGCCTCTAATCTTTGTGATGAGACTGAACCTGTTTCGTTTGATGAAGCACAAAATTCAGAAAATTGGATGGTTGTTATGCAATCTGAATATGATGCAATAATGAAGAATGGTACTTGGTCTTTATGTGACTTTCCACTTGGCAAGAATGCCATTGACACTAAATGGGTATACAAGTTGAAGCGTAAACCTGATGGTACAATTGACAGGTATAAGGCTAGGCTTGTTTCAAAGGGTTATGCACAGGAAAGAGGCATTGATTTTGATGAGACCTTAGCACGTACATGCCGTATGACTACTGTTCGAAGCATTTGTGCACTTGCAACTCATCATGGTTGGAATGTATATCAGTTGGACATTAAAACTGCATTTCTAAATGGTGACTTGCATGAAAAGTGTATGTTTTTCAGCCTTGTGGCTTTGCACAGAATGGGCATGAAAACTAGGTGTGCATGTTAAAGAAGGCATTATATTGTTTAAAGCAAGCACCACGTGCTTGGTATGAGAAGATACATGACTATCTGATTGCACATGGTTTTGAGAACAGTCGAATTGAAAGCACGCTATATGTTTAGCATGCTAATGATGTACTTCTGATCATTCTGGTTCATGTTGATGATGTGTTGCTCACTGGTCCTCATGACACGCATATTGCTTATTTTAAGGCTGATTTGCATGCCTCATTTGAGATGTCTGATTTGGGGCATTTGCATCATTATTTCGGCATTCACTTTATGCAAGTTGATGGTGGAATGGCTTTGTGTCAAACAAAATATATTGACACATTATTGTAGCATTTTGGCCGTGAAGACTATAAGCCTATTGCCACTCTTATGGAGACAGGTTTATGATTTAGTCTTCATGATGCAGGAGATGCATTTGATGCTGTTCTCTATCAACAAGCTATTGGATGCTTCATTTACTTATGCATTACTCGGTCAGATATTCAGTTTGCTGTCTCATAGATGAGCAGATTTATGCATTGCCCAGGAGTCAAGCATTGGTAGGCGGTTAAGCGCATCTTTCGCTACTTGAGTGGTACTTGGCTACTTGGGTTGTTTTATCCCAAGTGGGGATCACTAGCGCTAGATTTGCATGCTTTTTCTGACTCTGATTGGGTTGGTTTCTATGGCACTCGTGTGTCCACTAGTGGCTTTTGCTTCATGCTTGGTAGCTCATGTATATCTTGGTTGAGCAACAAGAATCCTACTATGGCCACTTCCAGTTGTGAGGCTGAGTATAGGGTAGCTTTCACAGCGACTGTTGAGTGTGTGTGGCTCAAACGCCTCAGGGAGAGGTTCTCTATTGGGGAGATCAGCTTGACATATGTGCCCACACAAGAGAACATTGCAGACCTTTTCATGAAGGCTCTGCCTACGGAGAAGTTTGAAGCTTTCCGCACAGCTTTGGGCTTACTTCCTTTTGTGGATTGATTCCACATAGCTTGGCACTTCCTTATACATGAGTGCCAGCTAGTTGTTCACTCCCAGGGAGGATTTGTTGATATATTTAGGTAGTGATGTGTGTGAACACTCTAGGACCGTCGGGGCACTTTTTTCCCTCTTTAGGAGGTTTTTTCCCCCGGCTTGTATATATGCCTATTGCCCTAATGGGCTACTTATCTTTGTACATTCTCTAGTAATACATTCAGTATTGTGTGTTGTTCAAGCTTCTTCTCCTTCCTTGTGTTGTTTGCATGCTTTTGTAGACGTCTATCTTCAATAGATAGTGATGGAGCTATAGAATGAGCTCACTAAGCAGTGAAAATCCCTCTCAAATGATATTCACATCGGGCTCTATTCATGCGAGATTTCGATCCATCTTTTATAGCTAGAATTGGAGCCACCAATTTTGAATTCAAATTCAAACCCTTACCATAAAGTGAATCCTAAAATTTAGGACTTGCTTTCCTATAAATCATCTACCAAATAATTTGTGATTTGATTCCTCCTAACTCCACATGAGAGTAAGTGCTATAACATATGCGATTTTACAAGAATAAAAGTAAATGCTTTTTACAAGAGAATAGTCATATGTGACTTTATGAAGTAAATTCTCATTGTCGAAGTATGTGGGCTTCGACTCATTTGCACCAACAATTATCACTATGTGAGAGGGCATCTTCATGCAGGAGATATTGATTCGGTATATGTGCTACATAAGATAATGTGGTAGACATATTCACCAAAGCTCTTCCACAAGAAACGTTTGAAGCTTTTTGCAAAGCTTTAGCCTTATTACCTTGTGTGGGCTGATTCGTCACTCCTTGTATGTGTTCACATCATTCACTTCAGGGGGGTTTTTTACACTTATGTGTTCCTTGATTAGCTTTGATGTGAGCCTTTTCCCTATGCATGGGCACTTTTTACTCTAGTGCTGGCTAGAGGTTTTTTCCCCATGCGACCACATACTTGATACACTTATATGTGGTGGTACTTTGCACTTATAATTTTATTAAACTTCTAGTTCACTTCAGTTCATTGTCAATAGCGAGAGCAATTCTAGCCATTCGTCTTCTCCCTGTGTCTTGTTTTGTTTATGTTCCTTGTGTGCTTCTCGTGTGTCTCTCACACTTCTAAACACACCCAATGAGCTGGTTCCATTGCCACAAGGAAAGAAACCCATAGGTGGCAAGTGGGTTTAGAAGTTAAAGCATAATGCAGCATAAGCAAGTATAAAGTATGATTCATAGCAAAAGGATATGCACACACAAATGGCATCGATTATGAAGAAACATTCATCCCTACAACCAAAATGGCTATAGGGATGGATAGTAAAACGATTGGCTATAGCAAAAGGATGGATTTTGCATTAGATGGATGTGAAGAATGCCCTCGTACACGATGAGCTGGAGGAAGAAGTATACATGGAACAACCACAATGATATGAGGATTCAAAGCACCTAGAATATATTTTGGATTTTGTATGTGTGATGCAAATCACTCATTATAGGTAAGGAAGGATGATGATGGAATGAAGATTGTGACTATTTATGTCGATGACTTGACTGTATAATGAAGAAATCATTAAAGAGGTAAAGTAATGCCTTATGCAAGAATTTAAAATGAAATATCTTGCTGTGTTGCGCTATTTTTTGGGTATTGATTTTATACATATAGAAATAGGTATATGAATGTCACAAAGGCAATATGCCTTGAGTATGCTACAAACGTATTGCATAGCTAATTTTAAGCCAATTTCTATGACATTAGATGAGAATCTAAAGTTGGATACTACATTAGGTGAAGCATTGGAAAATGCTACTTTGTACAGGAAAAATTTGGGAAGTTTGATATATCTCACAATTACAAGGTCTGATCTAAGCTACATTGTTGGACTTGAAAGTCAATTTATGTAGGTTCCTAGGACAGCACATTTAGATGATCTATGATGCATTCTACGATATGTGAGTGCTACTTTGGATTATGCATTTTTCTATGAAGGTGGTGCAAAATTGAAGGTTCATGGATACACTGGTGCAGATTGGGTAGGTAGTATTCTAGATAGAAGATCTACTAGTGGCTTTCTATTCTCACTTGGGAGTGCAACTATTACATGGAGAAGCAAGAAGCAACCCATTGTTGCTTTGTCTAGTACAGAGGTAGAGTATAGAGGTGCTACGATGGCAGCATGCAAACCTTCATGGATAGAGATGCATCTTGTAGATTTAAGCGTGGAAGTGCAAAATCCTATCATCATTAATTCTGATAATCTTATAAGCATTCAATAAGCAAGAAATCCTTTATTTCGTGTTAGAATAAAGAAAATTGAGGTACATTATCACTTCATGAGAGAGAAAAGGTATTAGCATGTGATTTTGATCTTGTTTATGTGAGGACAGATGAGTAGGTTGTTGATATATTTACTAAAGCACTTGGAGCAAAGAATCTGAAGAAGTTTTGAAAGATGGTTGGATTACAAGACATGACGTTGAGCTTGAGGGGGACTGTTGAGATATGAAGCTCAAAATGTGGTGATTGAGGATGACATGTATCACTTTTTCATTTCTTTGACATGTATAGTGGTCATGTTGGTATATGTCATGAAGTCTTTAGTGAGCTTTACTAGATTTATCTACCAAGATTGATTGCACATTTCTTTCTTGCCACCTCATTCTTTCACAAAGAATGGTGAGAACGAGAGAGATAATTAATCCTTTGCCCTTTACATAGATAAGATCAAAGGCAAACATAACAAAGGGAAAGGTAAAAAAATCTAATGATGAAGGAAGCACCTCCCAAGAAACCTCTAGAAGTATAACTAGAAGCCCAAGAGGACAAGCTAGAGGAGGAAGACAAGGCAAATGTAGAGTGCAAAGCTCCTCACCATGTGCCACATGTAGCCCATCAAATCACATAAGAGGGCATTGCTTCAAAAACCCTAGGAATAAAAGAGAAGAGGATACAAAAAAAGTGGTTATGGAGCTTCAAGAGGCACATATCACAATTCATATGGATACAAGAACAACTCCTATAACAACAATTATCAAGGAGGGTACAAAGGAAGGAGAGACTACAATAATTAGAGAGATGATCAAGCTCAAGAGGACTCACTTCTAGTTATGAACATGAAAATGAAGGAAGGTAATCAAGATGAGCATGTGTTCTACATTGATTCTAGATGCTCAAATCATGTACGAGAGAATGTAGCCTTGCTATCAAGCTTGGAAGGCCCAAAGAACAAGTGTCTAGAAAGGTAATGACACAAGGCACCTTGTTGAAAAGCTATGGAATGTGAAGATTTCCGATGGTCATATGTGGCCTATCAAATCATAACATAGATGATTGCTTCAAAAACCCAAGGAAGCAGAAAGCAAGATGATACAACAAAAGTGGCTATGGAGCTTCAAGAGGTAGATACAAAAATTCATAAGGATACAATAAAAACTCCTACAACAATGACTATCAAGGAGGAGACAAATGAAGGAAAGAAAACAATAATTATAGAGATTATCAAGCTCAAGAGGATTCACTTCTACTTAAGAACACAACAATGAAAGAAGGTAAGTTTGATGAGCATGTGTTCTACATTGATTCTAGATGCTCAAATCATGTACAAGGGAATGTAGCCTTGACATCACACTTGGAAGATCCAAAGATCAAGCATGAGGTTCAGACAAGTGATGACAAAAGGCACCCTATTGAGAAGATAGGGAATTTGAAGACTTCCAATGGTGATATAAATTTGTTTAGCAGAGTTCTCTATGTTCCAAGTACTACTAAAAATCTAATAAGTGTAGGTACATTATTGGGAAAGGCTTGCAGGTGATATTTACCAAGGATGAATCCTATGTAGAGGCACCATATCATGTTCAAGAAGATAGAAAAGGGAGAGAAAACACGTAGACTATACACATTTGGACTCCAAAACACTAAGAACATTACTTTGTTCAATTATGATACCCAAACCCTATTAGAGCTAGAGGTTTGAGATAAGAGGTTGGATCATATCAGAGAGAGCCCTCAAACAAATCACTAGAGATCAAAGTGTGCTTGGACTATCCAATATCTCAAAATAACACATGTTATATACAACTGTAGTGCATGTCAATTTGGAAAATCACACAAGAAACCATTCATCAAAAAAGGATACATGCATGGAGACCTTTTTTTTTAATATAAAGGAAGTTCGGCAATAGCCTACTCTCCCGGACTTGAATTAAATTAAGAAACAAAGGTACAATAGAAGGGGACTAGTGCCCACGGGACCCCCCCAATCCCACAAAGCAGGGGAAGCTTGGTTGATTCCTAGGTTGCATTACAAAGAAGGTTGATCACCCTCTCGTCGCCCTCATGCGGGACCCACTTGGGTTTGAGCTTGTTGCTGATCAAAAGGAGGACTTGATGGTGCGTGAAGGGTGGGGACTTCTTACTGTTGGCAATCCTTTTGCCAAGGAGGAATAGAGATTTTTCAATCGACCACTCCCTGGGGGGTCGCCGAAGTTGAGAGCACACCGCTCTCGCCAAATTTTCCACAGGACTTCCCCTCTGATTGCGTTCCAGAGAGTCGCAGAGCAACCAATCGCTTCTCCCAAAAGGACTTGTTTCCAACTAAACTGTTTCTGAACTCTGATTTTCAGTCCAACCGTATGCCAGATTCTGTAGGAGTTGGGGCAAGTAAGGAAGATGTGTGGGACATCTTCGATAGCACGGTGGCAGCGCTTGCACCACGGAGGGATCCCACAAATTTTGCTTGCCTTATGGTTAGTCCAAATTCCCCGATGAAGAATTTGCCATAAGAGGACAGACTTCTTAATCTCTATAAGTGGGTGCCAGATACCCATGAATTTCATGTCCCACCGAAGCCGCGTCCAAGACAGGCACCACTTCTTGTTGAGGCTGATCTGGAGGTCAGTCGTTTCTTTGATGTTCGGGATTTTGAGTAGGCTATTTCCATTGTGCCATTTGAGACCACGCGCGTTCGGAGCATCATGTCCCATGAGCAGGCGAGTTTTGTGACGATCCCAAGCGAGGCGTCTGCTTTGCAAGGTGTTCCATTCTTCGTAGGAGATATTTGTGCGAGGGTCGATATCCTCGAAGTTGATCCAGCTGTTGGTGTCATGTTTCCAGAGGTGTTTCCATTTTTTGAATCCTTTGTTCCATAACTTCTTGGCATTTTGAATGTGCCACGACTCCACACTCCGAATGCCATGTATCGGAAACCAGATAGAGTCGTTTTGTCTGATTCCGGCCGCCCACTTCCAGTCCTCACTAATTCTTGTGAAGCTTTTGACTTTATTCCAGCCCTTCCAAAGAGAGCATACGAGATTGGAGCCTTTCGGGAAGACAGGTATCGGGGAGAATAGCAGGGTCATGATGTCAAGGTTCTTCCAGTTCGGGGATCCCGTGAGGGCCAACTCATTTTTGTTTCTGAAGATCAGCTTGGCCCACGAGGTCTCCTGATTGCACCAAGCTTTAATCATCCATTTGGCTGCCAGTTTGTTAGCCATACACCCAATGTCCAGGATGCCAAGGCCCCCGCTATCTCTAGGGCTGGTGCAGATGGCCCATTTGATTTTAGGCACCCCCCTTCTGTTATGATCACCAGTCCAAAGAAAGTTTCTGCAGATGCTGTTCAGTTTGGACAGGCCTTGCTCATTCGGTCTCCAGCAAGAAAGGAAATAGATGGTAGACGAGAGGAGGAACGTGTTGATAACCATCGCCCGTCCAGCGAGATTGATTTGCATGCCTCTCCAGTAATTGAGCTTGTTTTCAAGTCTGGCCAGCACCCAGTTCCATCGCTGCTCCATAGAGACGCCAAACCCCAAGGGGATTCCAAGCAGCCGAAAGATTTGGCCCTGCGGAATGATTTGACAGCCATGATCAATGAGAAGGCCAGGTTGATGTCCCACAATGGCCCTAAAGGCGGTCTTGTTGTGGTTGATTTTGGATCCAGAGGCCTCACAAAAGGTATCAAGACACCTCCAGAAAGTCTCCAGGCTGGTATTATCATTGAGCACGAACGCATTCATATCGTCAGCAAAAAGTCTCATGATGATTTGACTGTGGTCGTGAGGTAGCTGGAGGCCTTTGATATTGCCAGCCTCCACATGATGAGCCACAAGTCTGCTCAGCCCCTCAGTGGCGATGGCAAAGAGAAGGGGGGCAAGGGGGCACCCTTGCCTAATAGATCTTTTAAGCTGGATCGCCTTCGAAAGTTTGCCGTTAACGTTAATTTGGGTCGTTGCGTTGCCGAGGAGGGTCGCGATCATCTTGGTGAATTTCTGACTACATCCGAGGTTTTGGAGCGACTGCAGAATATAGTCCCATTCTAGCCTATCGTAGGCTTTGTCGAAGTCGATCTTGAGGAAGACCACATCTTGATTAGACTCGTTTGCAAATTGAATACCTTCCCAAATATCCATAATGGTTTCCAGGATGGACCTGCCTTTGATGAAACCTTTTTGGTCCACACTAAGCCAAGATCTCAGGTGGCACGCAAGTCTGTTGGCAATGACTTTGGCGACGATCTTGTATCCTGTTTGGAGCATCGTAATTGGCCGCCAGTTCTCGATTCTGTTTTTCTCCCCCCTTCTTGTGAATCAGCTTGATAATTCCATTATTTATACAAGAAGGAAGAGCACCAAATTTTAGCGCTTCTTGCCAAACCATCCGAAGAGGGGTGGCAACCACCAGCTTGAAGGATTTAAAGAACTCGTTAGTGAGTCCATCGGGTCCCGGGCTTTTACCGAGAGGGAGGGCATCAATGACCTCAATGATTTCTGATTCAGAGATCGGGGCATGAAGCAGGGAGGTTGGGTGGCACTCTCCGGGGGGAAACCCTAGAAATGGCAGCCATGCATTCCCTTCTATGGTGGGAGAGGGGGTTCGAGGTTCCCAGGAGTCTCGTGAAGTGCCCTTCGATGATGCCAAAATTATCTTCTTCCGAGTTGCATACATTGCCATGTGGGTCTAGCAGTAGGGGAATCGTCTCTCTGTTGTGTTTCCTTTTAAGGATACTGCACATCTCTTTGGTGGGTTTGTCGGCTTTTCCAGCCCACCACTCCTTGAAGAAGATTTGCAAGTTTTTCCTTTGTATTTCTTCCTCGTATCTCAACGCTGCTCTGATTCTTCGGAGACCTTTCTGGGCTTGTGTTGACGTTGTAGCATCACAACTCATACTTGTCAAACCAGGAAGCATCTCATGAGACCCAAATGTTTGCGTAGAAGCACTCAGCAGACGTAATGGCGCTTCGTCAACATATGATTAACAACGTCATCAACAAGAAGATACAACATAAGCATCGAGAATGATGCACCTAATCGTAATCACAAGTATAATAACGACGTAATCATACATCAACGTGTCACAAGCGTTAGACAAGAAGAGAACAAGCATGCACGCACATCATGACGATGAGAGAGCAAGAGTCTATCTACAAACTAGCATAATCTCATTACTTCTCCAAGAGCTCTCCCAAAAGAAGAGGTGGAGACCTCTTTATATACAAAATGGCAAAAAAGCATGCTATGTGGGATTTCTCAACTGAAAGGAGAATGAATCCCACTTATTCTCTAGTGTGGCACTCACACACACCTATACAAGAGTGCTTTATTAACTAAATGAAAGGTAGAAAAAGGTACAAACGATGATGAAAATGAAGTGGATCCAAGAAATACATGTTGTATCCTTCAACACTCCCCCCCTCCTTGACTTTGTCGTCCTCGACAAAGCTTTTGCCAGTATGGAGCTTCTGTGGAAGAGCGTGTAGGAGTCCCTTTTGATTTGCATGATCCTTGCACCATTGGAGTGCTTTGCGTTATTGCTTTTCTTCATCTTGCTTTTTGTTTGGAGTCGAGTGCTTTAACTTGGTTCTTTTGCCTCATATGGATGAATATGCTAGAAATATATATATATATATATATATATATATATATATATATATTTATCTTTTTTTTTTTTTTTTTTTTGGTGGTAATGGATGGATGATGCATGAGAATGATACGACAAAAATGTAGATGATATATACAAATAGATGAAATTAATTCATCTCTTCTTAGTCCAAATGCATGAGTGGGGACTAAGGGTGCATGGGCGGAAAAGAAAAAGGTGTCTATGCACGGTCTTGTAATGTGACCCTATCTTATGCATACTCTAAAGATGCATACAATAAAAAAATGGTGCAAAAATGGATGGGTCTTGAGCAAAGTGCTCAAGGGTGAGGCGATGATGAGGCTGTCTCCAAATGTCCAACTCCAAGAGCCGCTTCTTTTCTATCAACCATTTGAAATGGATGCCACCTTTATCCACCAACCTGAAAAAAGAAAAATGAAAAGAAAATTTTTCAAATCTATGTACATGTGCCCTCTTTGTGCCTGGGTTAAACTAAGTGTGCCTAATGCTTGGCCTTTGGATGAGGCCCTATTCGTGTGCATACTTGGTGTGCATCTTAAACATATGCTGTGCATTGGGCAAGGTTGGGTCCGACACCCATGGATGCTGCACGAAGAGGTTTTAGGCCGCCAATATGTCTTCGCTTTGTTGGTCTTAGCCTTGAGGTTTCTCCTTGGATCTTTTCTAAGTGTTGGCTTGATTTCTTTGGATCCCTTGGTGAGAAGTGCTCGTTGTTGATGATAAGGCATGGTGAATCTAGACCGTAGATGAGGGGGTTGAGTTTGTATAAGAGCTTTCTTTGGTACCCATATCATAGTGCGATTTGGTTGGGCTCTAAGTAAGTTCTTGGCCACCCAAATTTGCTTTACATTACAAAGGGAAGGTGATTTCTTTTTTTTGGCAATAGGGTCTTTTGGGCCTTCTATGTGAGTCTTTAGGGATAACTCATCTTCACAAGGGAAATTCAACAAAGGTTGAGTTTTTTTACATACATCATGCTCATCCAATGGATCATAGGGTTGTGTGGTTTGAGATTGATCTGGAGATTCAGCGATGCATTTATCTGTATTACACATAGAATCTCTAGATATCACTTTATCTTCCATAGAAATCATACAAAATTCGTGAGAAGATTCCAAACTTAGAGGAAGGGAGGGCCCTTCCATATCCTCCAAGCACTTGGAGTCCTCCACTTCATCATTCGTCAAGGTTTCCTGTGACTTACTCAAAGAAAGGTTAGATGAAAAAGCATGAGTGGAAAGACTATTTTGTGAATTAAGAGCACAATCTTTGAATAGATGATTATGTCCACAATCCATACAATGAGGATAATCATTAGGATTTCCAAAAGACTCACTAGTGGGGATGGACATAATAGATGGACAAGGCGCTTCAAACCCTTGATGTTCAAAAAACCTTTGAGTGCCTATGACCAAGTCTTCATCTATACCTTCCATGACAAAAAATGTTTCAAAAAATTCCATACCATTCACCTCAATAGGCAACACAACTTGACCCATGCAATCATAATTTTCACCATTCATGAGGATAGGAGAATGCGTGGTTAGTTGGATGTTGTCCAAAATAATAGTCACTAAATCAATATGAATTAAATTCCACTCACAATTAGGGTTAACGTAAGCACACATATTTCTATGGTCATGACCAATGAATACATTTACAAAAGTGTTGCTATGTTCCCTAGTTGCAACTATGGAACCCACCCCTTTAGAAATCCCACCAATTTCCTCTACCCCTTGTAAATTTTCTCTATTTTCACCTTGATCATGTGTGATTACTGCATGCATTTCAATTTTTTCTTCCTTATTTTGTGCAACCTTTTCCCCCTTCCTTCTCTCTTTTGCCTTTTTCTTTCCCATGTTTTGTTGAAACAATTTTTGGTTTTTTGAATGTTTTTAATATTTGTTTGGTATTTTAAGAGGTTTTTAGAATTTGTTTGAGGTTTTGTGTGTGTTTTTTTTGAATGTTTTCTAAGATGTGTAAATAAGTTCTAATGGGGTTCTCCTAACAAGAATCAAAAAATGAAATATTTTATACATGGTATGTTCGGGTTTGGGGAAGGCAAGCAATGCAGCTCTGAAATGAAGAAATTTGTAGCATATTTTCTTTCATAGTTTTCCATAAAGCATGAACCAAAAAATAATGACATTTCATAAGTAGTTTGGAACATTAAGCCACCTCATGATCTCTACTTCCTATCATTATCCATCATACTTCACTCGATGGAATCAAGATAGAAATAACGTGTGCATTAATCCATAAAACCTTATGGTGGTGTGATAAAATCTCATGTTCTCCAAGAAAATAATTCAATTTCTATATCAACCCTTTGCACCCTCGCAAAAACATTTCCCAACCTAATTAAGGCATCAAAGGGACTAACCTTTTAAGTTTCTAGGAAAGCCAAGTATTCAATCATAAATGGCATATGTAATGTTTAATGAGAATCTAGATGGCCTCCCTTTCCACTACCCATTCATCCCAAGAGCAAAAATATTAAAGTTTCATACGCATTCAAACTTTGGTTATGCAAAAGAAAATGCAAGGGACTAAAAATCCTTGTGGCATACATTTTCTATATCACCTTAAAAAAAAAAAAAAAAAAAAAAAAACCCCAAAGTAACCCATGGTTGTGGTCAAACGCATGCACCCTTATTCCATATTGTTTATTTTAAGGTTTTTAATGCGCACCAAAAAACGTATCAAAATGGCTGCACCTGAGGTTGTGTTTATTTTTAGAGTTCCCGATTTAGGAAATACGCATAACACTGATCCAATAAAGTGGAGGTGCCCATTCTGCCACTTTCTCTCTCCCCCTCTCTCTCTGTGGGCGTGTTGCCTCACCAACCCGGGGTCTGGTAGCGAGACATTTCGGCCCGCACAGTGTGGGTGATCCACAATCGATGGTCACGATTTTGGATTTTGGCACAAGCTGCACCAGGCATTTTCTTACAGAAGTGTGCGCGGTGAATTTTGTCAGAGCCACAGAGCCCATCCCGAATCAAATGGAGATCAAATGGAGATCACCAGGTATAGGGAATCTATTGTGTGCCCATCAGCTACATCTGTTGTCCCTCCCATGATGAAGGGCATGCCCTATTTTGGATGAAAAATACTGTACAGCTCCGTTCGCTCATTTATCAAGTACTGGCAGTATACCCAGAGATAGGCAAGGCTTGGTTGAGCATACATCAGAGAGATTCCGTAAAACGGGCGACCAAGAGGTCACAAAAAGTAGGTCTACTAAGGCGGGGTGCCAACGTTTCCGTTGTCCAATACACGAGATGGGTGTCATGCCTCAGATTTGGGCAAAGATCATTTCCGATGCAGGCCCAAGATGGAAGAAGGCACCCAACATTCATGTGATTTGACGTGAAAGAAAAATGGATTTTGTCGTCTAGAAATAATCCATATCTGTGAACAACCGCACTGGTTTCACAGCCTGTTTCAGCTGATAAGCTAAATCAGCTGCAGTCTTAGTGAATATTCCAATCCCACACTCGATTCAAGTGCATGAACCGTTGCCCGAAAATCAACATAATATGAAGCAACGTCTTAGGATAGGATATAGAAGTGCCTGATAGAATGCAAAACTCAACCATTCGATTATTGTGAGGCTGCTCTGTAGGTTCCATCCTTATTGTCGATGCAGCCACTGTGGTGACACTAGTGTTGTAGCATCTCTGGGGCTACGGCCTTGGGACTAGGGATAAGAGGGCAGCAATCATAGCAGCAGACCTTACTCTATAAACAGCATCCCTAAAATCGGTGATTCTGTATGTCTGTTAGAAGTTCCAATCTGTGGCTCCTTCCGAGTGTAGTGGACCAAATCCCAGGAACAAGGAAGGGTTGTGCATTTCACCATATGACACCATATTTGATCAGATCCTTTATGAAATATTGGCCCAACAAACCACAGCTGCATCTCTTTTAGCATTTCCACCTTCTCGCTAAGTGCTGAGATGATGGTGCACTTCTCTCCTAGAGTTTCAAGGGAGGGTGTCATGCTCGTTTCCAAAGCCCACCCCATCGTTGTATTTCTTTCTCAGATACAACATTTGCTCCGGCCTTTGATTTTACTTCCCATTACAATATTCTTTCAGATGTTGTGCAATGGCAACGCCTGTGCTTCCACCATTCTAGAAAATGCACTACTTGAATCTGGTAAAAGCTGCACTCAAGTATCTACCTGCAAGGCCCTCCATAATCCAAAATGAGTATACGATCAACATCAATGATTGTGTTGATTCTGTGAGCATCGTGCATGCTTTGAACTGCTCACATATTGTCTTTCATAGCAATGCATCAGTACCAACATCTACAACTGTTGTGGCCTCATGTAGAACTAGTATTTTTGACCTCCTCAGCAAGGGACGAGCAAGATTGAGAAGCTGCCTTTGACAAACACTGAAGTTATCACCACTCTCAGCAACTTCTGTATCTAAACCAAGTGAGTTTCTTCTGTTAACATTCTTCAAATGAGCTCTTTCTAAAGCTTCCCATTATGGTCGTTGAAAGGATCCAGCTTGAAGCAAACACAACCTGAAAATAGAATCGGTGTTTGAGGTATGATCCCCACAGATTTTCTCAGATCATTTAGCCCAAATTTGTAAATGTTTAATGCGTCAATCGAAATGGAGCCACTCTCAATATTAACAAGTCAAAACAGATCATTAATCATGCTTGTTTTGCCTGCTCCAGTGCGGCCAACAACTCCAATCTTCTCACTAGACCGAACCTTGAGACAGAGAGAGAGAGAGAGAGAGTCCACCCAACAAAGTAGCAACTGATGATCCATTGGCACATTGATTGCCCAGTACAGCAGGTGAAGCAACTATCCATATCATAAGACCACCTAAGAATTCAAGTTGTATTGCAAGCCATCGGTTTGCACTCATGTTCACAAGAAGAAGTAGATTTGTATTCTCAGCATATGCATACAATGGTGACATTCTGTCGTTAACCCATTTCGAAATCCTCCCACGCATAACATTTTCATGCATCAATCCATTGCACTTGTCTGTTCGCTGGAGACCTTCTTTTGTGAGCTTTTGCCTCCTTGTTATTATAAATGTCTGTTCAGGGAATAATAGGAGCAACATTGATGCATCTACGGGAGATGCCCAATCACACCAGACGGGTAGCAGCAGCAGCGGCTTCCGAGAGCATCCCCCATTCTTTTCCGTGAGAGAAGATCTGAATTGTTGAATGTTGCGCCTCTTGAGTCTCGATCCCTGGTTAGATCATTTCCCCTTCCCTTTTTCAGCCATCTAGTTAATGTCTGCTCCATAGTCATTACTAATCCCCATCACTTCTCTGCTGCAACTTCATCTTTATCAGTGCTCAAGCCAAGTTCGATCGTTCTGTGAACTTATCGCCATGAGCATTAGGATCCTGAAGGATTGAATCTCAGAACCAAAGATGAACTGCCCTTCTTCCTCAGCTCTTCCCAACATGAACTTCCTTGCCCTTTTCAGTTGCTCCTGTCCTACCTGTAAAAATGACATACACAAAGTCGTTGTACCAATGTGAATCTGTTCGTACAGGCCCATGTCCAGCAGTAGCAGAATATTGAGTGAAATAGAATGGCACTGAAATTCCCATGTACACAGAGAATCCCAGGATGAACTTCGTTCTGGAGTTATCATGTGTATAAATTGCAAGAAGGAGAGACCGCAGCCTACCACTTTGCTGAATAAGAGACAGAAAGTGGCTGCAGAAATGGGCCCTGGAACTGACGCCAGAACAGCACCGAATTTGCCGAATAGAGAGAAAAATATCATGAAGCCAGCAGCTATCTCTGTAACTCGTCAGCTCCCTATTCTTATGATACCAAGTAGTCCGACATTCTCCATGGATACCGTGGAGCCAGAAAGTGTTCCGAGTAGCTCATCAATTAGAATACTTATGCCGTGCCATCCAATGCCCCTACTCAGTATAAAAGGAGGCGGTGGAGTAGCACTAGAAAACCTCATGTCTCCTAGGTAGTCACCAGTAGACTCAACCGACGCCATTAACTGTTCGCCTCCCTACATGCTGCCCTTATCTCCAACAATCACTGTAGGGTTAGTAAAACCATGCGAGGGCTCTCCATCCTCCCATAACAGAAGTTAGGGGGCACACGAGCAGGTCCAATCTTTCCCACACGGACCAGAGAGGCCTTCCGCCTGGAGCATCTTCGCTTCTGTCCTAGAGGAGTCATTGGCCGCAGCTTGTGCGACGCATTTTGCATAGAGCTGCTGATCCTACCCTTGCTGGGTTAACTAGACATGATATAGATGATATAGAGTTCTCAGTTGAGCTATGAGAGCTGTTGAAAGCCCGCCACGACAGAGGAGGAGGACCAAGAACCAATATCGTAAACTAAGCGATATCGATAGCCAAGCTTTTGAAACTCATAGATTTTCGAGCTCAATGGCTTCAAGATCTCCAAACCCGAGAAGAGGATGACCAGAAGTTGCGATTGCGAGCCTACAGATGAAGGTGATGAACCACAGATTCCATGATTCCATTGAAACTTGCAGAAGAACCCAAAGAAGCTTATTTACACATAATTAAGGAAATAATTAACGTACTGAATGGAAAGAATTGACATAATAACTTAAAAATTTTGAAAAATTACTATTCTACTCGTGGCTCGAAGAATCACCACACATGGTAGATTAATCACCCAAAAATGGGATTCTTATCACACCAAAAATGGCTCATCTCGACAAGTTATTATAACTCTTGCAAGCCGCAAATGCTCGCAAGAGCATAACAAAATGAAGAACTCAACAAATCGTCATGCAAAGCTTGCATACACGTCATCTTCACGTCATAAACCATCACGTAAGTGACAAGAGAATGCTCCCCGGCAACGGCGCCAAAAATTGTTGACGTTGTAGCATCACAACTCATACTTGTCAAACCAGGAAGCATCTCATGAGACCCAAATGTTTGCGTAGAAGCACTCAGCAGACGTAATGGCGCTTCGTCAACATATGATTAACAACGTCATCAACAAGAAGATACAACATAAGCATCGAGAATGATGCACCTAATCGTAATCACAAGTATAATAACGACGTAATCATACATCAATGTGTCACAAGCGTTAGACAAGAAGAGAACAAGCATGCACGCACATCATGACGATGAGAGAGCAAGAGTCTATCTACAAACTAGCATAATCTCATTACTTCTCCAAGAGCTCTCCCAAAAGAAGAGGTGGAGACCTCTTTATATACAAAATGGCAAAAAAGCATGCTATGTGGGATTTCTCAACTGAAAGGAGAATGAATCCCACTTATTCTCTAGTGTGGCACTCACACACACCTATACAAGAGTGCTTTATTAACTAAATGAAAGGTAGAAAAAGGTACAAACGATGATGAAAATGAAGTGGATCCAAGAAATACATGTTGTATCCTTCAACAGCTTGGTGTTTTCCTTTGTTCACTTCCTCCTCGAGTCGCCAGAGTCTGTGGTAAAGCGCTTCCCTACGAGCCCGCCGCACCGTCTCGAGCATCTTCTTAGTTCTGATCATGATCTTGCGAGACTTGTCGACTGCACTTCTCCAGCACTTGGCTGGGGCCAAGCCAGAGGCGAACGCCACCTTCCACACGTCGGCAATCTCTTGATGGACGGAGGGGAGAGAGAAGGTGGAAGCGTTGGCATGGAACCACGGAGCCTTGTGGGTCCTGCTGGGGGGTTGAAAAGTGATAACGATCGGGTAGTGGTCAGAGATGGTGAGGTCAGTACGTTGCGCGATGGAAGGGTGGCCCCACAGATGAGTGAAGCTCTGAGAGATGTAGCATCTATCAAGTCTAGCTTTCCTCAGATCCTCGCCCGCTTGGAGATTCGACCAGGAAAAGCCATTCGAGTCTTTGAATTCGACCAGATCCAAGTGGAGTTTGTTCATGTCCCACGTATCTTTCTCCCGACTGTCAATGACCCTGCCCTTGCCCATCCATCTGTCCAAAGGGTCCTCCACCATGTTGAAGTCTCCACAAATAAGCACGTTGTGGGGAAGCGAGTCAAGAGAAGTCCAAGTGTTCAGCCTCTCCAAATCCCCGTTGGGGGCGTACAAAGAAACCATGGTAACACAGAGGGGAGCACCAAAAGAAACCGCAATCCAGCGATGGTTTACATCTTCAATGGAGTTCTCGAGCTTTTCAAGCCAGGGTTGTTTAACACCGATAGCCGTTCCACCGGACCCCCGCTGGTGCTTTGTTGGGATCCACACATGGGCCGAGGAAACCTGTCTGAGCCGTTTCAGAAGGTCTTCTCCGTCGATTTTAATCTCTTGAATGCATATAATGTCTGGTTTTAAGCTAATGTCGCGGAGCCATTGACCAATGATGGCCGCTCTTGAGGGGTCGGTTAGCCCCCTAGCATTCAGCGAGATGACAATCATTTTTGTATTGATCCCTCTTTGCGGGAGGGAGCCTTGTCCTTTCTTCTCTTGGCTTCATCTTTCTTTTTCGCTGGGATCTGTTCCCGACTTAGAAATCGGTTCTTATGGGGCTTTTCCAGGGTAACTCCAAAGGTTGTTTCCCTTTGCGGGATGCCCCCCGCTGGGGAGAATTGGGCCCCGTGCTCGGCAACGTTTCCGGGATCGTCGATCCAATGATGGAACTTTCACTATCCATGTTGTCTTCATTATTAGTAGTGAAACCATCTTCTTTGCTTGTAGTGTAGCCCTCCTGGGGGGTTTCTTTGTTGTCAGGGATCTCTAGGGCTACGTCGTAGTTGTCTACCTCAGGTGGTTCCCCACCTGGGTAGTCGAGCTCGTTGATCTCCTTTCCGAGATTGCAATACAAATTGCTGTGTGGGGTAATTCGCAGGTTGTTCCTCTCACCGTTGGCCCATGGAGACCTTACAGAGCTTGTCCATAGAGATGTTTAAGGACCAAGAAAAAAACTATCAATCTTAGGATCATGGTATTATGTTTCATTTATAGATAATTGTAGTATATGGACCATTCTATAATTTATGAACCATAAGGATGATATATATGCTCTCAATGTTTTAAGAATTATTTAGCTCTTATGGAGAATCAAACATGTAAAACCCTAAAAAGACTAAGGATAGATGTAGGGGAGAATACCTCTCCCATGAATTTGATTTCTACTTGTAAGATAGAGAATTAAAGAGAGAGATTACTATCGGGTACACACCTGAATAGAATGAAGTATCACAGATGAGAAATAGGACCATTGTTGAAGCAACAATGTCCATATTGATTGAAAACAAGCTACCAAATTACTTGTGGGCAATGGAAGTGTCCTACCACATATTTCATAAACTGATAACCTTCAAAAGTTTTGGATGGTATGGCCCCTTATGAAGCTTGGAATGGAAGGATATCGAGCTTGGCTCATTGCAAGATATTTTGGTGCATTGCATATGCACACATACCAACTCAAATTAGAGGTTAATAAGACCCCAAGATGGAGAAATGTTTATTTATAGTCTATGACCTTAATAGAAGAGGTTATAGACTACATACGTGTAGCAACAAAGGTTTTATAGTTAGACAAGATGTTTTGTCTGATGAGAAAAAATCATGGTTTGATGATGATTACAGGAGAATCAAGGTACCATATAACGTAGAAGAAGGTTTTCCAAGACTCTCAAGTAAGAGTATACTTATAATTGAATCATCAGGTGATTTTGAAGATGATTAGAACACTACTCAGAAGGAAATCAAGTCATGGAACTCCAAGGGCAAGGACGAGATACAACATCTGAGTCACTAGTGACTAAACATTATATCTATTTAGCACAAGACTTAAACTTTGAAGAGCCTTCCTATTATGAGGAGGAAAAGAAATAACCAGTGGATGAATTCTATGGAAGAAGAAATTGAAGTCCTGTAGAAGAATCACACTTGGAAATTGGTGCCCAATACTCCAAGTAGAAAGATCATAAGATCTAGAAGGATACAAAAAGAGATTAAGAACGATGATGGAACCATGAACAGATACAAAGCTAAACTTGTGGCTAAAGGGCATACTTAGACTCAATGTATTGGGTATGAGGAGACCTTCGTACTTGTGGCAAAGATGCCAAAACTCAAAGTGATTATGAATACTATATTTGTGAAGAATTTAAAGACATATCAAATGGATGTAAAGAATACAATTCTGAATGGATGGATATCTGAAGAGGTATACATGGCTCACCCTTGGGTTTGAGGACTCACATTTTCTTGAACGTGTATGTATGTTGAGGAAAGCTCTATATGGTCTAAAGCAAGCACTAAGAGCTTCGAATCATAGGCTTGTGACCTATCTATAGGATAAGGGTTTCATTATTAGGTAAGCAAATCCTTCACTTTTCATCAAGAGGACACATGGATAAGTCATATACCATTGTGTATATGTAGATTACATAATACGCATAGGTAATGATTTTGAATGTATTAAGAGGATTATAAAATAGATGAAGGAAGGATTCAAGACCATTTAACTATGACAACTCACTTACTTTCTTGGATTGGAAGCTATTTATACAGAGAAGGGGTGTCATTGAAAAGATATCAGGGACATGTTAGACAAGCTCAAAATGGAGAATGCTAAGGTCGTAGGTATAGCCATGGAGGTAAATTCAAAGCTAAGTGCTCATGAAGTTGAACTAATTGAAGATATAGCATGCTATCAAAGCTTGGTGGGAAGTTTTAATTATGCAACAATCCTATGGTAGTCTTTTTCTATAGTGTGAGTGTTCTTAGACAATTCATGCATACCCCTAGGAAACCACACATGGAAGCAGCTAAGAAGATACTCAAGTATCTAAAAGGAACCATAAATGAAGGCTTACTTTATCCATATATCTCTGATGCAGATATAAAGCTATTCTCTCATGCAAATTGGGCACGATCGAAAAACGACATGAGGAGTACTTGATAAATTTATCTTACATTTCTAGGTGCAAAAATCATTTCATAGTCATCCAAGATCCAACCCACTATTTCTCTTTCATCTAATGAAGCTAAATCTTAAGGAATGGTGAAAAATGTTAGGATATGTGTTTATTGTGATTCCACTGACCATCTCACTCATGCTTGTGAAAGCTTTGAAAGAGGCTAAGAAGATAAGACTTGTGAGAGATATTGATAACAAACTATGTGACTAGATGTCATGCTTGCCTTTACCAATTAATTTGGGAAAACAGGGTGTGTGAGGAAGTTATATGAAAATGTTTCTACTTCAATTTAGGATCCTCTTACGTCAAACTAGAGAGCTTGGGTAACAATGACGAAGAATCGAGTGAGTCAAATGAGAATCATATACAGAGGCTCGAGTTAAGGAAAGAGATGTTGTTATGAAAAAGACAACTTGGAGTTCACCATTTGACCAATTTTTCATCTACTCGCATATTTCCAATGAAGAGGAAAAGAGAAAACTAGTTGAGAAGCAAGATGACAGTGAATCTGAATGAAGAGTGCTTGGAAGGCGATCCGATGAAGAACCTAAGAAAGTTAAGTTTGAGAAAGGAGAAAGCTCAAAATGTTATTAAAGAAAAATAGAAACAAGGGAAGGGAAGAAACCTTTAACGCATGAACATATCCAAACAACTTAATTGAAGGAACACAAATTTAAAAAGGGTCTTGAGAAACCAGCTGAGACTCAAGTTGATGATCGAACAAGGAAACCTAAAAGAAGTGCTAAAGCAATGTTGATCTTTGACCGTCAACTAAAGATTGATTCAAAGGATATTTCATGTGAGATATTACTAAAGAGCCAAGTCACATTGTCTTTAGATCAAACCTTTCGCATTACTAAAGTAAATTCTAAAGATATTTCTATTATCACAAGATGTTGAGATGCAGGAGAATACAAAATTAACCCAAGAAATGAGTGATCTATTACTTTAGAAGTGTGATAAAGATGTTGACGAAGCCTACAATGTGAAAAAAAACTTTCCTGGTCCAATCTTTCCAAATACTAAAAATAAATACACATAGAGACACTTGAGCAAAACGTGAGGGCTAGAGGAACACTTGAGATTGAATCTAACTTAGGGGATGAAAAGAAGTCATATGCAGCTCTAGGACTTGTTAACTCAAGTTCATAGATAAATGTGATCTTGAAGGCTCTTCATGATACGTTTAAATGGATAATTAATAAGAATTATGTGTGGAGAATGCATACAATTGATAATGGTTTTGATAATTTACTTGGAGTGTGTGGAAATGTTTTGGTGATGATTGGTGGAATTATTGACTTTTTCATCCACAATAATTGCTTCTATAAGATCATCCTAGGGAAACCATTTATATGCGAGAATCAAATGGAATGAAAACAAACGTTACGAATGATGGGTCCACAGATTCTAGGATTATATCTAGAGATGAATCACATTCATTCCAACTTATGACTATGAGCCTGAATCATACAAGGAATCAAGAAAACTTAGGAAGTGTCCTATACATTCACTAGAGAAAGTATGTGATGATTGTGTACCTCTACGTGAGTATGAAGCATCTTTGGATAAAAAGCTATGTTAGGAACACGGTTGGGTGAGACACCATTGGACAATGGATTAATGTCTACCAGAACCATGTAAATAGTTTAGAACGTTTATCTATATATTTTCCTTCATCAAAATCAAAATTCGTGCACAAAAAAAAACTTTTTTCAAACCTCAAGTCTGATAAATATGTAAAATCTTATAATGTGAATAAAAACTTCCTTGGTCCAATCCTACTTGATGCTAAAAACGAACAAATAGAGATTCATTTTAGCAAGAGGTTATAGGCTAGAGAAGGACACAAGAGTAGAATTAAATTAGGAGATGAGAAGATGTCATATGCAGGTCTAGCACACAACTTAGTGTTAGAGATAAATCTGATTTATAGGGAACTTTATTATGCGTTTAGATGGCCAACTAATAAGAATCATGGTTGGAGAATGCATACAATTGATAAATATTGTGGAACTTTAATTGAAGTTCATGCAAATGTTGTTATCAGTATTGGTGGAATCACTAATGTATTCCACTTTTTCGTTTAGGATAATTTCTCTTTTGAGATTATCCTACGTAAATCATTCATATGGGAGACTTGAACTAAAACTAAAGCTATGGATGATGGGTCTATGTATGCTATGATAAGATCTAGAGAAGACTTGCATTCACTCCGAGTTATGAATGCGAGATTGAGTCATACACGAAATCGAGATTAACTTAGAAGTCTCATATACGCTCACTAGAGCAAGTACGTGAGGATTGCTTACCTTTATAGCATATTTGGATAAAGGTGAGTCAAGGTCCTCAAATCTAATCTATTGGGATGTGTCTTGATTTCATAGGTCCTTCTAAAAATTGAATCCTTTGTTCCAAATCTTCCTAGCCTTTTTGAGGTTCCAAGTCTCAACATTGTTGAGCCCATAAAAGTTATATTGGTCAAAGTCAATCACAATCAAAGTCAACCATAGTCAAAGTCAAAATTAGTCAAAGTTAACAAGGTCAAGGTCAAAGTCAACATGGGCAAAGTCAAAGCATTCAAAGTTCAGGTGTCAAAGTGCACAGGTAGTGCACAATTCATTGATTCACAAAGGGTAAAATTGGAGAAAGTTGGTTGCAGGTTGCAGAGATATTTCTCTAATTTCACTAAGGTAAGCTAGGCAAGAGACAGAAGTGCAAGAGACACACAGTGTGTGATGCAGAGGAGTGAAGTGAAAGGTGTGCATGAAGAGTGACTAAGAAGTGTGCAGAGAAGTGCTAAGCTCATGATCAAAGATCTCAAGGTCCCCTTGAAGCTGTGTGCATGCTAACAGAAGGTTTCCATCCCTCCCCCTTATTGGAAGCTTGGTGCAAGTGTGCATAGGTGCAGGCTTGGAGCAGGTGGAGGTTTGGTGCAAAGAAGGGCGGTAGCAACAAGACTCTTGGGTATTGTGTATTTTGTGATTGTGCACTCTGTGGGATTGCACACAGAAGCATTGGATTGTATTGTGCATCACCATTGTATTTTTCTTCTTATAATCAATCGATAGAGGCTTCCAGTGTGTATCTTTCTTCTTATCTCCCTTTGCTCCTACAAACACTAAAATCCCTGCTTGTCTAAGAATCCCCCAACAAAATTTGGCACATACGATGGGACTCCAAGGAGATTTGAGCATAGGAGAAGAAATATTGTAGTGTGGAGAAGCATTGTTCAAGTGCTAACAGTACTACTTCATTGGGTTAAGAGGTAAATATTCTTATCAATTATCTCATACTAAGAGGACTATGAATAGCTCATGACCGGAACCCGATCCCAAACATTGAGGGTCACCTGCAAAGCTACAAGAAGGAAGGTTGTTAGAAGATCCTTCAGTCCACTTTTGTCAACCTCATCAGTAAAGAGCATGGAAGGTCAGGTAGATGTGGAAACCCTACTATCAAGATTAAATATAAAATTTCCTTCTTTCAAAGCGTTAGCTCAAGGAGATCCGGACGAGCATATTAGGAGGTTTTTAGCACTATGCAAAACAAGAGGCTTGATGGGAAGAGAGGATGCCTTTTTGATACTCTTCCCTGCCACATTAGAAGGGTTAGCAGATAAATGGTTCAGCCAGTCTGCTGAAAACCATTTCACCACTTGGCACTTAATGAAAGATGCATTCAAAACTCAATTCCAACATGGAAATACCACAGAGATCATCACAGAGGAATTGGAAAACTTGAGACTGGGTCCAGCTGAAAAGTTTTGAGAGTTTGTAACTAGGGCCAAGGCACTAATGGCTAGGTTGCCAGATCCTCCACATGATTTTTTGATTAAGAAATGGTTAGCTAAGCCAGTTCTAGTGACCACACAATGTAAAATCAAGGAATTAGTGTTGCCAACAGCCTCCATAGAGGAGTTCATCAACACAGCTACATGACTGGAGCAAATAAGGCAACAATATGGAGCAATTTCTTCTCAATTACCCTATTCTACAAAAATGGCAGATCTAGTAATCCAGCTAACGAAAGAGCTAGAGGGCTTAAAAAGGAATAAACCCAACAAAGAGGAGGAGAAGGTTGTTACTCAATTGAGGAGGGAGATTGAGGCATTGAAGCTACAAAAGGAAGAGGAAGCCCCAGTAGAGGAACTGGCTCAGCTTCGACAAGAGTTGCAGGAACTCAAAGGGGGTGGCATCAAAACTGGGCTATGGTGTACTATGTGCAGCAAGCAAGGTCATGTAGTAAGTGAATGTCCTCTGTTAAGTGTAACTTGCCACCTATGCAGGAAAGCTGGTCATGAGGCCCAAGAATGTCAATCAAGAGGAATGCCTGCAACAACATATTGGACACAAGGAGGATCACTACCACTAGCAAATGTGATGGCGGTTGCACCTAATCAAGGTAACAATTACAACCCTAGACAGAGGGATAACTTTGGAAATGGTCCTAGAAGGCCAATTATTTGTTTCAGATGTGGAGAATGTGGGCACTATCAAAGTAGGTGCATTCTACCAGAAAATGCCCCTCCCTGCAGGAACTGCCTAGAGGCCAGAGACCACTATACTAATTGTTGTCCTAAGAACCAAGCATCTTCATCTGGGCCCCACATTCAAATGATTTTTGTGTGCAAAGAAGAAATCCCTTCTTGTCGAAGAATCCGCCAACAAACACCTTTGATTCCCTTGATAGGGAACTAGCGCAAATCATTTTTTATGATATCAATAGCCATTTCTAATCTTCATTGATCTTTACATATTGCTTCACCTTCTTCCAACTATTCCATAGAGAGCAAACAAAGTGCAAGCCTCTAGGAGTCATCGAAAATAGGGAGAACATAAGAGTGAGAAGATCAAGACCCTTTCACCTAGGAAGGCCCACAAACATAAGAGCATTCTTATTTCTAATAGTAAGCATGGCCGAAGATGCTTCTCTATTACTCCGTGCTTTAATAACCATTTGACCCCCAACTTATGGGACATTCTTGCAATGTCTAGAATGTCCCAACCACCTTAGTCTTTTTGGCTTATGCACATAGCCCATTTAGTTTTGGGGACACCACTTCTATTAGGGTCTCCCTTCTAGAGAAAGTTTCTACAAATTCTCTCCAATTTTAAATTCTCTTGGTACATTTGGGTCTAGCAAGCGATAAAGTGAATAATTAAAGAAAAAAGGAACATGTTAACCATGATAGATCACCCACTAGGTTAATCTACATACCTTTGCAATATGCCAACTTGTTATCGAACTTAAAAAGAGCTCAATTCCAATGTTAATCCATCATAATGTCAAATACCATTGGAATAACTAATAGCCAAAATTTTTCCCCCCTAGAGATCAACTGATAACCATGTTCAACCAAATGTTGAGGTGGATGCTCGAAAACGGCCTTGAATGTGATTTTAGAGTGTTTTATTTTAGTGCCCGATGCATCACATGTATTTAGGAAACACCAAAAGGTATCAATGTTGACCGGATTGTTATGCCAAAAAGCAATAGTGTCATTGGCAAAGAGTCTCATGATCATCTAGTCTTGATTGATAGGTAGAAAGAGGCCTTAACTAATACCTAAGCATGCATGATGTTTAAGTACATAGCTATGACCATCGATAATGATACGAACGAGGAGAGGAGACAAGGGGCATCCCTGCTTGATATAACTTTTTAATTGAAAATCTTGAGAGAGCTGGCCACTCATGTTTATTTGGGCTAAGACATTTCCTAGAAATGTTGAGATCATCTTAATAAATTTCTCACAATAGCCAGGTCTTTTAGAGATTGGAGAATGAAGTCCTATTTGAGTCTATCATAAGCTTTGTTGAATTCAATGGAAAGGTAGAGGATATCTTGGGTGAATTCTTCAGCAAAAGCAAAGCCTTCCCAAATGGATTCGAATCTGTTTAGCTTCACTCCATCCAAAGCTTAAGTCATCATGTCACTCCATCCAAAGCTTAAGTCATCATGTCTACACGTTTTTGTTAAGTTGAGATTAATGAAAGCCCAAACCCCTTTCTTGTAATCGTCTTTCTAAAATAGTGATAATGGACCTCAATGTGTTTGGTCTTTGCATGATAAATAGGGTTTGTTGTAAGATATAAAGAGCAATGTTATTACCAAAAAAGTGAGGACTTGAAGCTTTGATTCCTAAATAAACATATACTGTCTTAATACACATGGGTTATTGAGTAGCATTAGTCAATTCTCTATATTAAGCTTCTTCGGATGAGAAAGAAACATAATGTTACTTCTTTGATGACCAAAAAATGAGTTTTCAACCTAAAAATGAAAGGTAACCAATGCTTCTTCTCCTATCATCTCTTGATCCAACCCAATCTACATAAAAAATTATTTTGAAACCTATATGAGAGGTATAGGAATAGAATAACCCTTCATGGATTTTCCCTTCAAGATACTTGAATATCGTTTTGGGTTTCTCCATGTGTGGCTTCCTAAGTGAGTGCATGAACTCACAAAAAATAGCCACACTATAACTAATATCTACTCTTATGAGAGTAGCATAATTGAGGCTCCCAAGGAGGCTTTGATATCTTGTTACATGTCCAATAGGTTCCCCTTGGAGACTCAATTTGGAATTTACTTCCATAGTTGTACCTACAACCTTAGCATGTTATATTTTGAACATTGTGAGCATAGCTTTGATGTACTTTCTCTAAGGTACATACCATGCTCTCTGTAGATGATTCCAATCCAAGGAAGTATATGAGCTTCCCCAAGTTCCTTATCTTGAACTCCTCCAACATTTGATGTTTGATATGTTATACTTTCTGGAATATTGGAATGAAGGTTTAATGCCCTGAGTATTTTAATGTGTTTTGACTTAACAGGTGAAGATTCATGAGGTGTGAACACGCATGGATTTATTCAAATACTTTTGAAGATATTTAGAAGAGTATTTTTAAAAAATAGTTATTTTTAGAAGATAGTTATTGTTAGCTATTTTTGTAAATAAAAGCAAGAGCACGTTATTTAAAGCCAGCCCCTCATGTATCTTCAATTCAAGACATAATAAAAAATATCGATAAATACATATGCTCTGATAGAGTTGTCCATCAAAGTATGTGAGGGGAGATTGTACCCAATCTTGTGCGGTCTCTTGTCTCTTTCTATCTCTGAGTATTTTTGTGTGATTTAGTGCATCTGTGGGATCCGGGCATCAACAATGGTATTAGAATATGTGGTGTGAGATTTTAAAGTCATCATCATCTTCATTTTGGTGGGAGCTTGTTTTTCTTGGCCATATTTTCATCATCGTCTTGATGGGAAGAGCGAACAGGAAGGAGCCTACGTGCCTTCTTCCTAAGCCACCGGCCTAGCATTTTCAGCATGAGAGCACCAGCGTTCAATGCACACAGAGGGCTCTGTCAATATCACGATGGCATGGACAGAGCCTTTGCCACAGACCTTCGCATGTGCCCGGATATTGCGCCGTCGACCTGTTGAGATCAACGCACACACTTGGTTTTGTGTTTTCTCTATTATTGAACCATTCAAGAAACTTCCTGAGTGTGAGCATGAGGAAGGGGAGATAAGCATCATCATTACTCATACTTTACCTGTTACAGCAGACGAACATGGCCAACTTATGGGGCAGTTGAAATTTGTTATGCATGTGGGAACAATCAACCGCGCGCGCATAAGAGTCTCCAGCAACTTGCCCTTTCCGTAACTTTTCAGCCACCAAGGAGCTTGAAGCTCAGCGAATTTAGTTTTGGTGTAGACTTCAGCGAAGAACAAGGGACTCATATAATTATTGCCTCCTTGAACACTACATGTTGGGATAATTGCTCCCCGCAAGCGCCTTTGTTTGATGAAGGAAGTGCCTTGCAGAGAACTCATGCGCCAAATTTCCAGATCTTTTTGAGCCAATAATACTCACTCTATCCACCTAATTGCCCATATCTTGAGCATGCCATCTCCAAATTTGAAGAGTTTTTTTTTGGTGTGGATAGCCCTTTCATAGTTCTTTCCATAGAGTGGCTCGAACATACCTTTTTGACTTCAGATCCCAACATCAAAAGAACTTGGAGTTTACCCATTCATCTTCAATAATCCTCTTTTGATCAACGTCTTAAAGCATGTTGGAGCAAGTCTATGACAAGCCTAAGTATTGGCTTGAGTCATCAAAAGGCTTAGAAACTTGAAGGAAATGACTACTCCTTCTAGAGTTCACTTTTGTACTCCCTCTTGTAATTTTTTAGTCTTTACTTGATGTAAAAGTAAAGGGAATCTAAAGTGGTTGATTCCACTTGATCAAAAAGGGAAAGAAAAGCCAAGAATTTGTGATTGAAGGTGGTTGGAGAATCAAATCAATTACTAATATATTGGAGAGTGATTGTAGGAAGTTAGGCTCCCAAGATCAACTATAAATACATGGTTGTTTTAGTCGTGGTTATGTGAAGACCTCCAAGAGCTGAGCTTTATGCCATATCAAGGTGTAGTTTCAAGGCACACATATGTAGTAGTACGTCCATTGTACTCTACAATCAATATACTTTCATTTTCATGATCATTTGAGTTCATATTTTCATGTTCTTGTGAAGTGTACTATTCACTGCCATATCTCTTTGTTTTCGTAGTCCAGTTGCAAAGATTTTTTCTCTAAGCTTGGTGCATCATCTTCAGTGATTCAACTTAGTAAAGATAGCTCTCTAATTCTAGTTTAGCCTCACCAATTATCATTGTATTTAGGTGTTTCAATCTTCATTTATGATCATTTGAAGTGAACTGTGTCATCTCATTTTCTTCTACTCCGCTAGCACTCCCTCCGAAGTCGTTTTTTCATAGTTGTTTCTCAATGTGTACTACCATTTTCCATTATTAAAATCTTATTGGAATCCTCATACTGTCTAGTATATGCCTACAAATTTTCATGATCATTGGGTTCTTTAATCATGAGATATTTCTATTTTACTGTGCATGGGTCTGTGTACTGTTGCAGCCCGGGAAAATCAGGGTCATCCTATCACTTGCTAAACTTCTTTCTCCTTGTGTAGGCCATCATTTTGGTTGAATCTCTATTGTTAGCTTAATAAGCTATTAAGATTTCCCCAAAAGGCAATTAATTTAATTGCTATTGTGGTGAGAGAATTGTTCAAAACTTTTGGAAACGTGTATGGACATAAATAGCAAGGTTTTGGCTCTTAAATCTACTCCAACTTATCTGTTTTGATTCAAATTTTTGAGAGTGATCTTCCAAGGTAATATGGTGTCTAAAACATCCTTTGGAAAGCTAAAAAGGGCCCACCAGATGTCTCTAAAGTCCATTTGGCTGGTGTAGTGCAAAGTTTTTGGAGCACCACTTCATCTTCATCAAGTACAAATCCATCTCTTCACAGTGGTATCACAGCAAGGTTGGACAACATGGCAGATGGATTTCCTTCATCAATTGACAAATTGGATAGAGGGAACTACTCATCTTGGTCATTAAGGATGAAAGCTTATCTTCAAGGAAGGAATTTATATGGTTATATAGCAAGAGATGAAGTTATGCCAAGTTTCAAGAACAAAAGTCAACCAACACAAGAAGAGCAAGAAAGATTGAGCACATGGTGCTCCAAGGATGCACTTGCAAGGCCTTATATCCTCAACTCTATCTCAGATTTTTTGTTGCCTCACATTAGAAGTTCTAAAACATCTCAGAAAGTGTGGAATGCACTTGAAGCCTTCTTCTCTTCAAGTACAAAGGCCAGGAAGCATCAACTATGCCTAGAGTTCACAACTCTGAAGAAAGCCTCCAAACAAAATGTGACTGATTTTGTCACAAAGCTCAAGGACATAGCAGATCAGTTGGGAAGCATTGGAGAGGTAATATATGAAGAGAAAATTGTAAGGCATGTCATCAATGGCTTGAAGGCAGATGAGAAGTGGGAAGCATTCACCACAACTATGGATCTATACATGGATATTCATGGACCAGATTTCAACGCACTCATAGGACAACTACTTACTCAAGAGGCCAAGCTTATCAAGAATGGAGAAAGCTCCAAAGGTAATCAATCTTCAGCTTTGTATATTGATAAAAGCAAGTCCAAAGAAAACAAAGGAAGAGGAAAGAAAGTGGATGATGAAGCAGATACACATCAAGCTAACTATGCAAGTAGAGGAAGACATGGTAGAGGTAGAGGCAGACAAGCAAGACAAGGCATGGGGAGATCCCAAGACTCTAGTTCATGCTCTATTTGTGGATTAAGTAATCATACAACTAAAAATTGCTTTAGGAATTCCAGGAATCAAAGAGGTAGAGGCTACAATAGAGGAAGTTATGGCTACTCAAGAGGAAGGTTGAACAATTACCATGGCAACTACAACAATTACAACCATTCAAACTATCAAGGAGGCAATAGAGGAAGAAGAGACTTCAATAAATACACAAAAGACTCAAATCAAGAGGACTCAATGCTAATCATGAATATGGCTATGCCACAAGGTAAATCTGATGAGCATGTTTTCTAGATAGATTCAGGTTGTTCAAATCATGTGGCAGGGAATGTGGCCCTTCTATTAGATTTAGAAGATCGAAGGAACAAGCATGAGGTACAAGCAGGAGATGATACAACACACCTTGTGGAGAAAATAGGAAATGTCAAAGCACCTGCTGGAAACATCAACTTACTCAATAAGGTACTCTATGTCCCTACCATTACAAAGAATTTGATAAGTGTTGGGCAGATAGTAGAGAAAGGGTTGCAAGTCAGGTTCACAAAAGTAAGAACATTTGTTGAAGATCCATGTCAAGGATTCAAGAGATGTGAAAAAGGTGAAAAGATAGGTAGATTGTTAACTTTTGAATTACAAGGCACTAGAAACATTGCTCTCTTTAACTATGGTAGTTAGATACTCACTGAATTGGCAGTATGGCAGAAAAGGTTATCATATATTGGTGAAAGATCATTAAAGCAAATTTGCAGGGACCAAAGTGTACTTGGACTCCCTAACGTTTCAAAACAACACATGATTTATAAGTGTAGTGCATGTCAATTTGTAAAGTCTCACAGGTTTCCATTCATGAAGAAAGGATATATCATGTGGATCTCTTGGAGTTGGTTCATACAGATGTATGTGGATCTAGCAAGGATGCTTCAATATATGGATCAAGGTATTATGTCTCCTTCATTGAGGATTGCAGTAGGTGGACTATATTATACTTTATGAAACACAAAGATGAAGTCTTTTCATGTTTCAAAAGATATTCGGATCTTGTGGAGAATCAAACAGGTAAGACACTAAAAAGGCTAAGGTCAGATGGAGGGGGAGAGTACTTCTCCCATGAATTTGACTCTTTTCTTCAAGAAAGAGGAATCAAAAGAGAGATCACTACAAGCTAAACTCCTGAGCAAAATGGAGTGGCAGAAAGAAGGAATAGGACAATTGTTGAAGCTACAACATCTGTGTTAAATGAAAAGCACTTACCTAATTACTCATGGGTTGAGGCTGTATCCACATCCACTTATTTGATTGACAGGTTACCTTCAAAATCACTTGATGGCATGACACCATATGAGGCTTGGAATGGAAGAAGACCAAGCTTGGATCATTGCAGGATTTTTGGATGTGTTGCTTTTGCTCATGCAAGACAGATCCATCACTATTCTAAAAAGGAGTAATTTTAAAGTCATCTATTTGTGTGTGTATGTGGATATTATACTTACAAGAAATGATACAGATGGCCTGAAGAGAAACAAAGAAGAGATGAGAGAAGAATTCAAGGTAAGTGAGTTGGGTTCACTTACCTACTTCTTAGGATTGGAAGTTGTCTACAAAAATCATGGTTTGTTTCTTACTCAAAGAAAGTACATTAAAGACATGTTGGAAAAATTCAAGATGCAAGATTGCAGGATTGCAGGTACTCCAATGAAATTTAATCACAAATTGAGCTCACATGAAGGTGAACTCATAGAAGATATGACAGGATACCAAAGTCTTGTGGGTAGTTTGAGCTATGCCACATTGACAAGGGTTGATATATGTTTTAGTGTGAGTGTGCTAAGTCAATTTATGCACACAACCAGGAAACCTCACATAGAGGCTGCCAAGAGGATACTTAAATATCTCAAAGGGACCATGAATGAGGGGCCATATTACCCTTATTATCTTATTTAAATTTGAATCTGCTCTCTGATGCACATTGGGCTCGCTCCAAGGAAGATAGAAGGAGCACCTCAGGTTATCTTACCTTTGCAAGCTCAAAACTTGTTTCATGGTCATCTGTAGCTCAGTGATGAGTAGCACCTCCTTTAATGTCAATCCGGGAATACGTGAGGATGGTATGAAGACCTCAAGCAAGTGAAGGCACAAATGTGTGAGTGAGAAGCACACCAACATGCACACACATACACACACACGTGCACACACGGCAAGAACAAAGAGAGAGACAATGGAATTCCTTTAGATTACTCAAAAGTGCTCTTACAAGTTCAATTCTACATCAAGTTAACCTCAAAAATGAGCTCTCTAGCTCTATTTATAGTTTTTTACTAGTTTTTGGCCATGTCCAGACCTAGTGTCTGGCCTAGTTAAAAATTAGGTTCTAGGGCCTATTTGAGGGCTCAAACGAGCTCAGAAAATTATGAAAATTGATAGGTAGGTACTTCTAATGCTCCTCAAGCTCAAGGACTCCTTGGCTTGCACAAAATGGAGTTACAAAAAGGTGAAATGGTATTTACAATGATTTTTAGTGATGAGAATCACTGTTATGAGGGTGTTGATTTGGAAAATTTGAATGGCCTACTTGCTAGATCTTCGTTGACTACTTTGTCTTCTTGTGCCTTCTCTCCGCTTTGGCTCCCTTCTTTGGCTTCCTTGTCTTGTGAGTCCTTGGGTGCTTTGACTGCTGCCAACACCCGCTCCTCTCTCGCGTTTGTCGTCTCTGACAGACCCCTATTTGGCTGAGCGTTTGACATAGAATTCGACCACGTCTGAAGCTAGGTGGTGCTCTTCCAGCCGCAACCCCCGTGCTAGATCAATTAGGAGGGCAGCCCAATCCACTGGACCTGGAACGCCCGGATGTGGCACACGCAGTTGTTCTGAATGTAGTGTCCGCTCCGTTGCAAAGAGGTGGAGCAGATGGGAGGGTCTGGGAACAAAGATTTCAGAGTGGTATTCCCAGAATCCCGTGATGAACATCTCTTCAAATGTTTGCTTGTAGCAAGCAGGGAGGTATTTAATTCGTGTGTGCCATGCATATATTACCTGGATGGAGGGAGTTGTACTCATATCATAGACCAAGGTTACCTGCTGTGAATCGGACACTTGAGAAATGTGGATCTTGAATATTTTTGAAGGTTCTGAAGGTAACCAGCATTAACTCAAATATCTTTATGCACATCTGAGCCATTACATCTGGGATGTTGCGCATTCTGACTCCCCAGTGGCGGATGGTGGAGATCATGTAGCCCACTATAGCCTGTCCCCGTGGCGGTGCCAGATATACGTAATTGAGCCACTTTGTACAGCCTTTGACCTCCTTCACAGGGATGGCAAACTCAAGCCATGTGCATCTTCTGAGTATGGGAGCATAACAGGGATTATACTTAATGAAGAGTGGCATGTTATTCCAAGTTCGAACCATCTCAGGGTAAGTTTCTAAGAGTCGTAGTCCCTAGGTAGGTTGATGAATGGATCCTTTTTTAGCACTCTCAGGGATGTCATCAAGGCCGAATTGTGTGGCAAAGGTTGGAGCCTTGCCACATCGTCGTTGAATCTCTGCATTGTAATCTACCAAGAGTACACAATACGGCACATACTGATCATCGTTGGTGCCTATCCATGTGTGATGAGACATACTTCGAAATTATTCGGATTTGATAATGGTGTCCTCAATCTTACTCATGGACTCAATCTGGACCGCTACTCGATCATCATGTGTATTGCCTGTTTTTTCGAGTTTCTGCATCCATTCTGGGGCTTCTACCTCTAGTGTGTCCAATCCCTCAACGGTTTGTTGACCACCCGGTATTGGCATAGGAACATATGGCTCTTCATAGGACTCATCCACATCAATGGGTACCAATTCTTCTGGTTCTAGCTCGATGATTGGGGAGGGTTGTCTTTCATATTGGAGTAACTTACTTTGCAACTCTGCGACCTGTTCTATCAGTGCCTTTACCTCTTCTGTACTGGTGGTAGAATCGGTGATCTTGAGTTGCGCTTCCTGCATCGTTAGCTGTTGACGAAGAGTATCCCGTTCTTTGCCCAGCTCATCATGCGCTTCCAATAGATCTGCATAGCTTTCTAAAATTGTCTTCATAGTGTCGGAGGGAACAGCTTTGAATCATTCAGGGTTGATCTCCTGGGGGGAACCCTCCATGGCTGTTTCTAAATTTTCTTTATTCTGCCTTTGCAAGCGCTTGTCCTCTTTGAGGGCAGTTGCCATATGCTTTCTGAGTAAGGTCAGGTTGCGACGGCTTTTAACATTTTCTGATTGATAAAGTTCCAGTAGAGCCATTAGTTTTTTAACTTCACCAGATTCAGATGACTGGGGAGCTTCCAAAAGGGTCTGGTGAGCATGCTCGAGCGTAGTGTATCGTTGATTTAGGTCAGTATTTTCTGCTTCCAAAGCTACATGATCCATCGTTATTTGGCGATGTCGATCTTCCAAGGTTTGGTATTCTGTCTGCAACTGGTGTACACACTGATATAATGTATAAAACATCTTCTATAGTTGCTCATGATCCATCGTTATTTGGCGATGTCGATCTTCCAAGGTTTGGTATTCTGTCTGCAACTGGTGTACACACTGATATAATGTATAAAACATATTATTTACATTTATGAATGCAGGGAAGGTGGGGGATGCAGGGGGAATGGGGAGGGGGAAAGGGATAGTGAATGAAGTGGACACTAGAGGTGATGTGGGTGGAGGGGGTATGGGAGATGGTGGTAGAGTAGGGGGAGGGAGGGGTGTTGTGGCTGGTGATGTTTCCATGGTGTCAAAAGTGTGGGTGAATGTGTAGAGGGGCACCGTGGGTGGGGTGGATGTGATATTCGTGAATATTGTTGTAAATGTGGGCATTATGATTCCTCCAAATTGGGTGCCTTGTGAGATAGGAATCCCCATAACATATGTGGTGAGTGTTGAAGTTAGGGTGGTAGTGTCGTGTGGTGAAGTGAAGTGTGTAGTGATAGGTGGTGAGGGTGGTGTTGGTGGTGCCTCGTGATGTTCCTCTGTTTGTGTAGTGTCTCCTGGTGCTGATACATTCATGTGAATCTTCTTGTCGGAGCGCATGGGACGCGTAGGCACCCGTTTCTCAGAGCGATGAATATAAGCCATAGCTGAATGAATGGCTTCATCCAAGCCCACCGCGTCCGCATGCAGGTTCATGGATTCAATAAACATTTCATCTACGCCTTCCTCTCCTAACATTTGGCTCATAATCACCTTCCCTGTTTCGAGCGACAGTTTGTGCTGTTCCTCGACTCGCTTCATGGTTTCATATAATCTTTTTATTTGTGCCGAATATGCTGGGACACTCGCTAGTTTTGAAGTTTCTTCATATTCTTGATCATGCTCCTCGTCAGCTTCTTTTTCTTCAGTCTCTTCTTCATCCTCTTCTGCTTCTACTACTTCCGGTTGGGTCGGGGCTGAAGTTGTTATAGTGGGTTGTGGTCCTTGGGTTTGCTCTGCTTCCGTCTCGAGGTTAGATTCATTGATCAGCCTAGCGATTTCTTCATCAGTGAGATCATTCAAGGTGTAGCCTTGTGGAAACTCCGGGTCAGAAGGGATTGGAGGGAAAACTAGATTAGGTCCTTCTGCAGTCTGTCTGGGCAAGCGAATTGTAAACGGACGAACACGTCGCGTTTGTGGAGGGGTCACCTCTGGTGTGGTGGTGGATCCCCTTGCTTGGGCACACGGTAATTGGACTGTACCTCTCATTTTCTTCAAGGGAGGACCCGTTGTGGATAGTCGTCTCTGGAACTCCTGAGCTCGGGACCACACTAGTGCTCTTTGGATGGGCACGTCATAAGTTAAGCACTTGTAAATTATTTTTGTCAGCGCACAACACCCATGAAGCACGTTCTTCTGTTTCTTATTCCATCGTTGATGGGCTAGATGGATCTGATCTATAATCCAGTGTGGTAAATTGATTATGAGATCCTCTGTCTCTGCTAAGTACAAGCTAAAACAGATTCTTTTTGGTGGCATTGTGAAGCGTTCTTGGGCGGGGAAGGCAAAGTGTTGCATTACCGTTCGTAGGTGGAGGGCTATGGTTGGGGTCATTGCTACCATGTCCTTCAACTTGTTGAGATCCTTATGCTTCATCCTGCTGGGAATCATTGTTTCTTTCTCATTGGGAATATGCATACCTTGCATGTTTAATGCTTCCCGAACTAGGTTGAGGATCAGTTTGAATCTTTTGAGCTTGTGGCCTGGCATCAGTGAGGGTAGCACGAAAGTACTATCGCCGCCCTTAGCTCTGCTAGGGGTGATGGTACTGATAAAGTAGGAGCAACGTAGGAAGTCTGGCTTAGGCAAATGTGCCCGAAAATAGCTATCCAAGCCCGCTTCGGTCCATACCGATCGCATTACTTCTGCATTCTGGTACTGCTTGAATTAACGGGTGAAGAAAAGGTAGCATCCCCATTTGCCATTAAATTCAAGTTTTGCCTCCCAGAAGTAGGTGTCGTCTCCCAATGGTCCTGTGACATCACTGAACCAGTGAGCGTGCTTTCCCACTTGAGAAGTGTGTCCCTGCTGAGGGTCCTGAATAGGAAGCACATGCACAGCTCGAAGTTCTTGAGGCCTCTCAGTGAGTTGTGGTTCGAGGAGGAGGGTTTCAATGTCCACAATCTGGGCGCTGGACCCTACCTGGGAACTGGTGCCTTCTGCTTCTGCCATGTTACTGTTTGCTTGTTGGTTCTGTGAGAATATAGAATCATGCGTTAACATTGTAATGGGCATGATAGAACAATTTTTGTCCCCGTTACAACATCAACATGAGGTGAATGATGAGTTAGTAGATCAGTGAGTGCTCGATGATTGTGTGTCTTGTTAGTGAACAAGTAGTCCTATGAACTAAGTGAAAAGATGCAGTGTGAGAATGATGCAGTTAGTAGGTGGAGATGAATTTACAATTGGGTTCGGGGGGTTTATTACAAGCTTTGGGCTGCCAAACATAGTGGATGGCTTTCAGTTTTGGTTTTGTGGAGACTCTGGAGGGCTTCATGATAGTGTTTGCTCGGAAATGAGGCTTTTTAGGGACCCATTTACAAGTGAGTCTGCTCGTGCGCATGGGCAAATATGTGTTCGTGCATGCTAAATAAGAGTGAGTATCAGCTGTTCGAGTGAGTGAACCATGTTGTACTTGGTGTGATTTGTGTGTAGCTATTTGAGCCCACAAGCAAGCCTTAGGCACCCAAATTTTTCTTGATTGTGGGTCAGCCTTCATCAACTTCTTGGGTACCCAGATAGACTTCACTTTCGCAAAAGAATTTTGGAAAAAATATTTATTATTGTTGCGTCGTCGGTCACTAATAGGACGTTGAGCCAGTTGTTGTGGCTTGACCGCAATAGGATGCTCGCCTTTCCCCACCCACATTTGTTTTGGTGGCTGGGACACCTTGCTTCGTACTTTCTTTTGGCTTCGAGTGTAGGTAGTCTGCTTCTGCTGCATTTTTTCTGCCTCTGGTTGCTGCATCTCAATGGTCTTTGGAAAAGAAGGGAGTTCCATCATATCCTCGACTTCTTTGTTGAGATAATCATCCCTCTGCATCACATAATTTTGGACAAGAATAGCATGGTTATCTTCATGTGTACTCCTGGAAGGACCAGGAATGTGTGCCTTTCCTAGTTCCTTGAGTGCTCCATTGGCTAACTCAACTATAAATCGACTCTGATTTACCCATACCTGAAGAAGTCCACTTCTTAGGTTTAGGTTGACTGCATGATCATAGATCTAGTCTTGACCCAAGACAAGAGGCTCAGTGAGATCCTCATCTTGACACACTAGCACTTTAGCTATCATTAAAACATCTTGAATGTTGAGGGGAAGTTCCACCTCGCCCATGCAAGGGGTTTCCACTCCTCCCAATCCTATGAGATATGCTTCCAGAGGATTGACAATTAAGTTCAATTCTCGACAGTAAGAAAGTTTAACAGCACTAGTGGCTGCACCTGAGTCAAGCAAAGCTCTTACAATTCTTGTACTTTTTCCTTGTCCTATCTCTAAGGTTACAAAAGGGCTTCGATCAAATATTCTATGAGAGCTAATACCTGAAACTTCACACATAGCCATATTATATCCTTGAGCTGCATAGGCATCCTTCCTAGGCTGATCTCTACCTTGTCGCCTCAATTTCATTATTCGGATGCGTTCCAGTGCTTCTGCCTGTGCTTCTTCTCGAAATCGCTTTTCCTCTTCTTTACGTTTCTTTGCAGTATTGAGTCGATTTAACATCTCCTCCGTGAGGGGTTCCTGATATAACTTGACTCTGCATCCGCTAATGTAACTAGGAAGAACATCACCTTCTAGTGTAGCTGATTGAACTACTGCACTCGTTGAGATCCTATTGATAATCATGGGTCCATATCCTTTTTTCTCTAATTTATGTGCATGTTGTTTTAATCTGTAGACTAGGACTAGGTCTCCTGCCTTCAAACTCTTATCTTTCACATGGGCATCAAAGTACGCCTTCTGTCATTTCTTAGTTGCATATATCCCTGCGGCAGCCCTCAATCTTGTTTCTCCTAATCGCTCAAGGTCAAAGATTCTAGAGGAAAGCTCATGGTCTGTCCACTCATGCTCCTGTGCTACCCTTAGTGTAGGTATCAAGAAGTCTAATGGAAGCACTGCATTCTGGCCAAAGACCATCTGAAAGGGTGTGGCTTGGAGTATTGTTTTATAGGCAACTCTGTATGCCCAAATAGCATGGTGTAGTTGTTTGTCCCAATCAAAGCATTTATTATTTACTAATTTAGTCAGCACATTACATATAATCTTATTTGTGCTTTCATCTTGCCCATTAGCTTGTGGATGATAGGGGCCAGACTTCTTGTGTACTACCAAGAATTCTTGGAGAAGATTTTCAATAACTTCATTCAAGAAGTGAGTGCCTCTATCACTTACTAGCTCGATAGGTAGCCCATATCTAGTGAACACCTTCTCAAATAAGAACTTAGCTGTCGTTTGAGCATCGTTCTTCGTGGTGGCTTTTACTTCTACCCACTTGGTTAAATAGTCTGTGGCCACAATGATGTATTCAGCATGGGAACTCTTGGTTGGGGGACTAATAGGACCAACAAAGTCTATTCCCCACTTAGAGAATGTGCGGCCACCCATCATAGGTTTCAATGGCATCTCATCCTTATGTATAGGATACTGAGTTCGCTGATAGACATCACACTTCTTCACATAGATATGTGCATCCATGTGAAGGGTCGGCCACCAAAGACCTGCAAATAGTATAGCCCTGATCACCCGACCTGGTCCAAAGTATCCTCCTGCTACACCCTGGTGAGAAGTTTCCAATATCTTGAGGTATTCACTCTCATGGACACATAATCTGAGGTAACCATCTTTCCCACGCTTGTATAGATTATCACCAATGAGTGAGTAATCTAGGGCTTCTTGTTCTAAACTTCTTTTCCTCGTCAATGGCATATCTTGAGGGAATGTTTTCGTCTTCAGGAAGGCTACCAATGGTTCACTCCAATCTGGTATTAGAGACACTTGGTACAAAGTAGCCTGCTCCATAGGTGGTCTAATACGCCAGACTGGGCATTCCTCGCACAACTTATGGACATCTGCTTCCATATTAGGCCAATGTACTCCGAGTCTCCTTAGTGTCTGTAGAGTTCTTTGTCTTGAATAGTGTTGCTCTAATGCACCTACATGTGCTAATTGCAACCACTTAGCGTATTCATCCTCTTCCACACAACAAGCTAATATCCCTTGATCTGTATGCCTATACATACTTCCTGCCATGATGTGGTACTTCTGGGCTTTTACTATCTCCCTACCTTGAGTGTTTACTACTGGATGTTTAGGCCCGTATGTCAATACTAGCACTAGGGTCTTAGCCCACTGAGGTACAACTTCCAAATTAAATAAGTAAGCATCAGGAAGGTCATCTGATACTCCTTGTGGGGCCTCTCCTGATGTGAGCTTAGAGAGATGATCTACTCTCAAATGAGTCTTTCCTTTCCTCACCACAACCTCAAAGTCATATTCCATTAGCAAGAGAAACCATCTCACCAATCTACCTGTATTGCATGGCTTGTTTACCAAGTACAACAGTGCTTGATGATCAGTAAAAAATTTAAACTTATTTGCAAGCAAATAGTGTCTAAACTTTTTAACCGCATACACCATGCCTAATCCTTCTCGTTCGGTGGTGGTATAATTTCGTTCAGCTGCATTCAATTGTCTACTAGCATAAGCAATTGGAAGATCCATATTACCCTCACCAGTAGGTTGTGCGAGTACACATCCAATAGCATAATTGGAAGCATCCACGTGAACATGAAAGGGCTCATTCCAATATGGTGTGGTCAAGATTGGTGCTAAACATAATCGTCGTTTAAGCTCATTGAAGGAGTTCTCACACTCTTCAGTACACTTGAAATTGGTTAAAAGTCCATACAAAGGGTTTGCTATGATGGCATACATGTGTATAAACCATCAGTAATAACCACAATGCCCCATGAAAGCTTGTACTTCCTTGACATTCCTTGGCCTAGGTAGCTCTGCAATAGCTCTAGCTTTCTCTTCGTCAGTGGATATGCCATTCTTTGACACTATGTGTCCTAGAATCTTACCCTGCCTGACCATGAAAACACAATTTTCTGGATTCAGACAGACTTGATATTCTCTACATTTGTCAAAGATTTGCCTGAGTTCAGGTATGTGTGTTTGTCTCATGTTGGAATGAGCACAAAGGTCGTCAACATAGACTTCCAAGTTCTTCCTCAGGAACTCTTTGAATACATGGCACATCGATCTTTGAAAGGTGGCAGGCGCATTGGTAAGTCCAAATGGCATTACCCTAAAGGCAAATATGCCCCATTCTGTGGCAAATGATGTCTTATGCTGATCTTCTAGGGCTATGGCCACTTGATTGTAGCCCGAGAATCCATCAAGGAAGTTGTACACTTCCTTGTCTGCTACTCTTTCTAATAGATGCTCAGTGATTGGAAGCGGATAGTTATCTCGAATAGTGGCCGCATTAACCTTCTTCAAGTTAATACATACACGTAACTTTCCATTCTTTTTGGGTACCACTACAATGGGGGATACCCAGTCAGTGTGCTCAATTTCGTAGATGAATCCAGCTTCAACCAAGCAATCTATCTCTTCTTTGATCTTGGCAGTGTAATTATCATTATATGTGTATGGCTTTTGCTTAGAGGGTTTGGCATCTGAGGTCATGGGGATAGTGTGTGAGCATATATCAGGATCCACACCTTTTAAGTCCTTGTAACTCCAAGTGAATACATCTCTGTACTCCCTTAGCAAGGCTATCAACTCTTGCTCTTCCTCTTTCGTCAGGTCATGTCCTATGTACGTGCTTCTCTCTTCTCCTTCTTCTATGGCTACCACTATTTTCTTGGTGGTTTCTTTGTTATCATAGGCCTCTCCCAACTGTGCCTTGCGTTTAGGCATTCTTATCATGACCCTCGTGTCATCTATCTCATACTTCTTAAAACTGTCAAGGACCTCAAACAAAGATTCTTCCTCTTCTGGTGTGACTGCTCTCTTCTTCATCTTTTTACCTTCGCTCTTGGTGATCACTTGGGTGGTTAACCTCACATCATTCGTGATTTCTCCGTGTCTCTAAGGGTAAGCTTCTACTTTATAGAAGTATTCTTCATCTGATGCAAAAAGCGGGTCCATAATGATTGACTCTAAATCGGAGTCACCTGCATCCTCAAATGCATCAGGGCTAGGTTCGCATTCTTCTAGAATTGAGTCTCCCATGATTGGCTCTATGGAGAAGAGTGAAATGTCATAGCCCACCTCATCACAATGGGGTGTCCATTGTTCTTCATTGATGGCTACATCCATTGTTGCTAAAATTTCTGCCCAACCGTGAGGTTCAAATTCTTCATCAGGAAATACTACAGGTGCATAGGCTGGGTCTTGAATTGATCTATGTGTTTCTTTCGCACCTACCTCTCTGGCTTTTTCTCTCTTCTCTTCTTCTACTGCCACTTTGCACATCCATAAGTGGGTGTCTTCATGCATCCAAGAGGATTCTGATCCTATGGAATGCACCGAATCAGTATCATCCTCGGCTCTATGGATGGGATTCCATTGGATGGGAGGGACATCTCTATGAGAGTAATCTTTGAGATTAACCTTGGTCATGACACCTAAGTGTTGCAAATACAAGGAATTGCTTCCCCAATCCTGTACCACTTGCAACTGTCGCATGAATGGTCTTCCCAAAATCATCTCATAGGCATGATTTTTGCTAAAGTCACATATAGAAAAAGTATGCTCAAACTCTACACCACATGTAGTGAGAGTTATTCCTTCTAACAGCCCTTAGGGTCTCTCTATGTGACTGACAGCCATCTGCAATTTCATCCTAGTGGGTCTGAGTGCTGGCTTGCCCCAATGCTTCCATAGGGAAGTGGTAGCAATTGCAACTCTTGCGCCTGAGTCCAAAATTTCCTTGGTTGTGTATCCTTGATGGGTGATGGGGAGATAGGTTTTTCCTTCTTCTCCTTCACTCATGTCTCCTATCTTGTCCAAGGGTATTTCAGGCACTGTTTTATGAGAACCTACCTGGGAACGAGGTTTCGCTACTCCTGGCACTTGATTGGCTACATGTTTCCACAACTCTGGCCTAACCTTAAGTAGCTCTTCTAAAGTGAGATTGCACTGCACTTTTGTATTCTTTACTACCTCTGTATTCCTAGGTATTACTGAGTCTTCGTTTCGTACCATGATCGTGGGTGCTCTCATACAAGTAGACTTTGCTTCCCATGGGCCAATAAAATGGGGTAATTCATGTAAAGAATTAGACTCGAAGTCTAATCTCTCCTGATAGGGGGTACTTTCCTGCTCCCCATAAATAGAAGGAATGTCTTGTGGGAATTGATCATGCGCATCATGCACAAGTTCAATGGGAGGAGGGACTTCACTTTCTTTAGCCCATTTCTCTTCTTGAATCTCTCGCAGTAACTCTGGTGTGTACCGATTCATAGAAGAAGAGGTGTCTTGTTCGGTGGAATTAGGCACATAAGCTTTCTGGGGGAGAATGCTTATTCTTTTTCTTGCCTCATCTCTTCCTTGAGAGCTTTCTTCCTTGGCAGATCTTGCAATGCTCTCTAACTTCTCTAATAGTCCATCCAAGTGCAATTGTGCCTTAGCTGAGCAAGAGTAGTTGAAGAGGCGACTAGCTTCAAACATGGTCTGAGCCAATGCTACCATTTTCGCACAAAGCTTGGTTCTTTCTATCTCTAGGTTAGCTCTAGGGTAGCACTTGTCATGATCCGTCACATTTGGCCCTTCTTGGATTCTGGCCTGATATGCCTTAAGCATCATGTCTATGTCTTCAGGAGTGGGGTCAGCTAAGACTGATCCTACTCTAGGGGGTGGTGGGATTGTATGAGGTGGGTTGAAAGGTGGTGGGTTAGATGGTGATAGGGATGAAGGTGGTGGTGATATGTGAGAGTTTGTTTGAGAGGTGAGTTCAACAATTTTGGCTTTTGTTTCTCTTATGCTTTCTTCTAAGTCACTCATCTTCTTAGACCATTGTCTTTTCATTCTCTCTCGGCTATCTCTCCAGGCTCTATTCCTCTTCCTTGTTATGCTCTCCGTTTCACTAACTTCGACACTCTTTTCCTGTCCTACACCTTGGTTTTGTTGCAATGCTTGAGCTCTAGTGACCACTTGCACTAGCGTAGTGGAGGTTACACTTCCCGAAGAGTCTACAACTAACCCAATCACATTGATGGGAGTGATTTTTGTTACATTCTGTGGGTTCTTTGGGCAATCTCGTAAGAGGTGCTCCTTTCCGCAATCTTGACAGAAGCCTTGAATGGTTACGGATTGGGGTTGTGTAGGGGCAGGCATCGGGCAATCACGAATGAGATGATCTCCCTGACATCGGTAGCATGGCCCTCTAGGGAATGGGGGTCTTACTTGCCTAGGTTGGGGCCGCGAGTTGGGATTGGTGTACATGACATTGGCATACTCTGGCTCCCAACTTGGTTCACTCGGTTCTTCGTAATAATAGGCCTCATTATGCTCAGGTGACTGCATGTAGTAAGCTTGGGGGCTATCAATATGAGTAGAGTCAAAACTATGGTCACTAGGGTCACTCTCGGAAAGAAATGGAGTTACTGGGACTATGGCTCTATTCAAATTCTCTTCTGCAGCTGCATACTTTATGGGAATCACATTGGCTGGAGCAGGAGGTTGTTGGGCTAGCACTGGTTGAGGTCTCTGCTGGGACTGATATTGTGGTTGGTAGGTTTTGTTGAGGCCGAGTATACTGTTGTGGTGGGTACTAGTTCTGATATCTTCCCTGTTGTGGATAGGGTTGAGGGTAGGTTTGCCTCACCGCTTGCTTATTGTATGGGCAGTCTTGTGCTGTGTGATTTGTGTATCTCCGTTCTATGGTGCAGTATTGGCTATTGGGATTCACTTGGGGTTGAGCCATGATGGGACATACGTTCGCCATATGGTCACCTCCACAAGTAAAGAACCATTTAACTGGGGCAAATCTTGGGATTTGGTTGCTAGAGACACCTAATTTTTGAGCTACTTTCTCAGCGAGTTCCTCAATAGATGCAGATTGCGAGGAAGAGAGGCTAGTAGAACTATCTGAATCTTTGTAGATTTTTGAAAGCTCCAATTCCTCCCCTAATTTATCCTCAATGTCTATGCACATGCGTACACACTCTTCTATGGTCCTAGGGTCCTTTAAGTACACATATGATCTCAATTTGGTACTTAGCAATCCATCTAGGAATAAAGCCACTTGTTTGGCTGATGTGGGTAACTCAAGAATAGGGCATCTCTCTAAGTATTGCCTAAATCTTCTTCCTGCAAGTCTCACGGTCTCTTGAGGTGTCTGCTTGAAGCCGTGGATCAATGAGGATGTATTATGCCTTATGCCACTCTTAGAGAATTCAGTATTATGCCTTATGCCACTCTTAGAGGATGTATTATGCCTTATGCCTCCAGCAGTTGGTCTATGTTCCTAAAGTGTCTCTCATTTAGTGGTTGAAACCACGTAAGGGCTGTTTTTCTAAGCGTTAGACCAAAGGCATTGTATTTCGTGAACAGGTCCTCAACTTGTTCAGCTCTCAAGACTTGCCTAAACTCGGCCACATGATCGTAGGGGTCTCCGATGCCATCGGAGTAGTTCTTCATGGATTTAACCAGCTA
>CM035436.1:107492395-107519895 GCA_020310875.1 Ceratopteris richardii | reverse complement strand
TGAGCATCATTATAATGCCAATGACTCTGTACAATCATGTGTTATAATACATATAGCTCATTGAACATCTCTGTCTACTTATTCTCTGTTATGACTACTCAAAACAATCAACTTCTTCTAGTCATATCTCAATGAATACTCAAGAATTTTGCATAATCTTTGGCTTGTTTGAACCAGCTTAACATCTGCTTTGTGCTACCAGAATTTCAAGGCATTTTGTTTAGGCATCTGGGAGAAATCCTCTTCAAAGTGCTCACTAGTCATCTACTGGTTGTTCCCTAAAAAGTCGGGGGTAAGATCTAATTTGCTAAAGTGATTTCTCATAGCAAAGTTGATCATTTTAAATTATTTCACTTGAAATCATTAGCTATCTTAGATAATTGAATTCCTCAAAATGAATTTTGTTAATTGATATTGTACTATGAGCTCTGAGTAAGAAAGCTAGAGGTGTATGGACTAAAATAGCAAGTTTTTTTGAACACTAGCTATTCTTGAACTAGTATGTTTTGGATTAATTGTTTGAAGAATCAACTCCAAAGTACATATGTACTTTCTTGGTGTCATTTGCAAGCTAAAAGGGCCTACTTTATAGCTTTGAGGTGCATCAGGCCTGTTACAAAGCAGGTTTTAGCACTACCACCTCACTTCCTTGAGGTATCCATCCATCTCCACAACAAACATATCTTGAAATGTTTGTGTATAAGAGGTTGGGAGTGTTGATATATTTAGGTAATGATGTGTGTGAACACACTAGGACCAGCGGGGCACTTTTTTCCCTCTTTAGGAAGTTTTTTTCCCCCGGCTTGTATATACGCCTATTGCCCTAATGGGGTACTTATCTTTGTACATTCTCGAGTAATACATTCACTATTGTGTGTTTGTGCTCCAAGCTTCTTCTTCTTCCTTGTGTTGTTTGCGTGCTTCTGCAGACATCTATCTCCAACAATTGGTATCAGAGTAGGTCGTCGCTTCATCTACGATGCCGTCGACACTCCTCCGTTTGCAGTCTCAGAATCGCATGAATTTTGGTGAGCATACTCAGCGTGTTTTCGATCTGAGCTCGTTTCAGCCTCCGAACGCACTATCACAACGCTTGTGCAGGCTATTTCGTCTTTTTGTGCCAAAGGTATATACCAGTTTCTGTTTGCCAGTTTAAGCATCTCGAAGTCTGCTACAGGTCTAGCAGAACTCGTCTAGGCAGTTCTATTCAACTTTTTGAGATACAGTCAATTTTCTGCATCAAGGTATTTTAGTCACCGGCCATGGCTGAAAGCAGTGATGTATTCCGTATGTACCAACTACCCATTATGGGCTTATATGATGCGACATGTTTTGGTTGCAAAAGGATTGTGGAACATTGTGTAGGGTGTTGAAAGACGTCCTGTTACACCTGTAACGACAGGTACTACAAATACAGGTGCTAGAGCTGATGAAGATGGTGTCGAAGATGATATTCTGCAGATTCTTGTTCGTGCTACTTTTTCTATTGCACCTACTGCAGAGCAAATTTGTTGGGATGGCAGAGATGCCCAGGCAAATGCATTGATAGCTTTGTCTGTCAAACATGCAATTATTCCTCATATTCGCTCTTGCAAAATAGCTAGGGATGCTTGGGATACACTTACCACATTGTACCGAGCTACGAATGAGGCTCGTGTTGCTTACCTTCGAAAACAGTTGGAGAGTGAGCACATGAATGAAGGTGATTCTATGGACAGTTTCCTAACGAAGATCAAAGATTTGAAGGAACAGTTGATTTCTGTTGATGAGGTTATACCAGATAGCTCACTTGTGCAGACCGTTCTGAATGGTCTTCCTGATTCATATTAGAGTTTTGCTTCTACTCTTCGATTGATGATGAAAGGCAATCCGAATGCCTTATCATTTGAGGAGTTAGTCTCTGTTCTGCTGTAGGAAGATCAGTCCAGGCAGAACAGATCCATTATGCGTGTTGCAGATCAAGCTTTCGTGGCTAGCCAGAAGGGCAAAGGAAAATGGAGCTCTTCTACTAGTAAGCAGAAATCTGCAAATGCTGCACATTCGAAGAACCAGGATAAAGATGAGAAGAAATCAGAAAAGCATAAATTGTTTTGCAAGTACTGTAAAGGGAATGATCATATCATAAAGAACTGTCCAAAACTGGCTGCAAAAGAGGCAAAGAAGAAAGAGGCTGGAATGGTTGTTGTAGAGGCCTCTACACCAAAAACAGAGTCTGCAAATCTTGTGCAGGAAGAAGAATGGGCGTTTACTACTGTTTGTAGTTTTGACCCATCTTCTCATGAGCAGTGCATGTCTGTAGTGGACTCAGATGTTTGGTACTTTGACAGTGGGGCGACCAAACATATTACCTCGCAGCGCAGTTTCTTCTCTTCACTCGAGCCTGCCCCTACAGGGAATACTGTCACATGTGCCAACAACTCCTCTTATCCTGTTATGGGAGTTGGTAAGATCATTCTGACTACTGCTGATGGTAGTTCTTTCACCTTGTCAGATGCTTTATTTGTGCCAGGGATCAAGAAGAATCTATTATCAGTTTCTGCATTAGCCAAGATTGGCTTGGTTGTGAAATTTGTTGATGACAGATGTAGAGTTCATGATCTGTCAAATGGTGATGTTATTATTGCTTCTGGCATTTTATGTCGTGGGTTGTATAAGCTCATAGACTATGAAAGATGTGTGAATGATTCGGCATGTGCAGTTCATGATTCTCAGGCTATCTCAGATGCAAAGCTTTGGCATGCACGCTTTGGTCATCTGAATTTTGCTAGTTTGCTACGCCTGCAGAAATCTGATATGGTGTCTTCTTTGCCCAAGCTTGAGGCACCTGGAAAACATGTATGTGAAATCTGTATTTTGGGCAAAATGCAGTGTTCCTCCTTTCCAAAAGATGGTTCAGTTCGTGCTACACAGAAATTGCAGCTTGTACATAGTGATGTCTGTGGTCCTATGCAGACACCTTCTTTTGGAAACTATCTTTACTTCGTGACTTTCATTGATGATTTTTCCAGGCATGCATGGGTATATCCATTGAAGGCAAAGTCCGAAGTGTTTTTGTGCTTCAAACAGTTTTTGGTTTTGGCTGAAAATCTGTCAGCATGTAAAATGGGCACCCTCCATTCTGATCGAGGGGGGGAATATATGTTTTCTGATTTTAATGCATTTCTGGCTGAACGTGGGATGAAACACCAGTGTACAGTGCCGTATACACCTCAACAGAATGGAGTTGCTGAACGGAAGAACAGGTCACTCATGGAGATGGCGAGGTGTATGGTCAAGAGTCAGGCTTTACCACATAGTTTCTGGCTTGAGGCTTTCATGTGTGCAGCATATGTACTTAGCAGGTGTCCACTAAAGCACTACAGTCTATCACTCCATATGAGGCTTGGCATGATCGCAAGCCATCTGTTGCTCATCTGCGGGTTTTTGGTTGTTTGGCATATGCACTAGTGCCTGAACAACATCGCAGAAAATTGGATGATAAGGTAGTAAAATGTATTTTTGTTGGGTACAGTTCTGAAAGTAAAGGCTATCGTCTGTATCATCCACAGACTAAACGCATTCTGGTTAGCCGTGATGTTGTCTTTGTGGAAGATGCTATTCAGCCATTGCTTTCATGTACTAAGGAGACATCTATCAGCTCTAAAGACATGTATGATACTTTGATGCCTCTTTTTACAGGTGGACAGTCTAGTGTTGGTCCTAATGAGGAAACTTCTCAGCCTTTGCAGTTTTCATATGATGATGCAGATCATTCCATTTCTGATGTAGATTTACATGATGCACTTGTTGATGAGAGAGTTGATATTGAGCAGGCAAAAACTATGCCAAAATGGCTGGTGCTGACTTTGCGTGACAGCAAATTAGATGCACCTTTGTCATATCATACTCGTTCAGGCTCTCATAGTGCCTCCTTTGCATCAGATTGCTATGTTATGGCTGCATCTAGCCTCTGTGATGAGAATGAGCCTGTTTCTTTTGATGAAGCACAGAATTCAGAAAATTGGATGGCTGCTATGCAATCTGAATATGATGCTATAATGAAGAATGGCACATGGTCTTTATGTGACTTGCCTCATGGCAAGAAGGCCATTGGCACTAAGTGGGTATACAAGCTGAAGCGTAAACCTGATGGTACAGTTGACAGGTATAAGGCTAGGCTTGTTGCAAAGGGTTATGCGCAGGAAAGAGGCATTGATTTTGATGAGACCTTTGCACCTACATGTCGTATGACTACTGTTCGGAGCATTTGTGCACTTGCAGCCCACCATGGTTGGAATGTACATCAGTTGGACATTAAAACAGCATTTGTGAATGGTGACTTGCATGAAGAAGTGTATGTTTTTCAGCCCCGTGGCTTTGTGCAGAAAGGGCATGAAAACCAGGTGTGCAGGTTAAAGAAGGCGTTTTATGGTTTAAAGCAAGCACCACGTGCTTGGTATGAGAAGATACATGCCTATCTGATTGCACATGGTTTTGAGAACTGTCCAACTGAAAGCACCTTATATGTTAAGCGTGCTAATGATGTGCTTCTGATCATTGTTGTCTATGTTGATGACATGTTGCTCACTGGTCCTATTGAGAAGCATATTGCTGATTTTAAGGCTGATTTGCATGCCTCATTTGAGATGTCTGATTTGGGGCATTTGCATCACTATTTGGGCATTCAGCTTATGCAAGTTGAAGGTGGAATGGCTTTGTGTCAAACGAAATATATTGACAGATTATTGCAATGTTTTGGCCTTGAAGACTGTAAGCCTATTGCCACTCCTATGGAGACAAGTTTACGATTGAGTCTTCATGATGCTGGAGATGCATTTGATGTTGTTCTCTATCAGCAGGCTGTTGGATGCTTGATTTACTTATGCATTACTCGACCAGATATTCAGTTTGCTGTCTCACAGATGAGCAGGTTTATGCATTGCCCAGGAGTCACGCATTGGAAGGCGGTTAAGCGCATCTTTCGCTACTTGAGTGGTACTCGGCTACTTGGGTTGTTTTATCCCAAGGGGGGATCACTACCGCCAGATTTGCATGCTTTTTCTAACTCAGATTGGGCTGGTTGCTATGACACTCGTGTGTCCACCAGTGGTTTTTGCTTCATGCTTGGTAGCTCATGTATATCTTGGTTGAGCAAGAAGCAGCCTACTGTGGCCCCGAGGCTGACTATAGGGCAGCTTTCACAGCGACTGTTGAGTGTGTGTGGCTCAGACGCCTTATGGATGATTTGGGTGTTGGCCAGTCTTTTGCCACCACCATCTTCACTGACAGTCAGAGCGCATTGGCAGTTGCGAGGAACCCTGTGTTCCATGCTCGCACTAAGCACATTGAGGTGCATTATCACTATGTCAGGGAGAGGTTCTCTGCTGGGGAGATCAGCTTGGCATATGTGCCCACGCAGGAGAACATTGCAGACCTTTTCACGAAGGCTCTGCCTAGGGAGAAGTTTGAAGCTTTCCGCAAAGCTTTGGGCTTACTTCCTTTTGTGGAGTGATTTCCAAATAGGTTGGCACTTCCTTATACATGAGTGCCAACTCCTTGTTCACTGCATCACTCCCAGGGGGGATTTGTTGATATATTTAGGTAGTGATGTGTGTGAACACACTAGGACCGCCGAGGCACTTTTTTCCCTCTTTAGGAGTTTTTTTTTCCCCGGCTTGTATATATGCCTATTGCCCTAATGGGATACTTATCTTTGTACATTCTCGAGTAATACATTCACTATTGTGTGTTTGTGCTCCAAGCTTCTTCTTCTTCCTTGTGCTGTTCGCGTGCTTCCGCAGACATCTATCTCCAACAGGGAGATACTTGATGTGATAGTTTCAAGCATAACAATTTTTCTCGATGGTGTAGTGCTTATCTCATAGAGTGGCTTGAGGTTTCCTTTTAAGGATCTTGGAGCATTGATATGCGCTACCTTAATTTTTTTGACACATTCCTAAAGAAATGTCTTAAAATTTAGATAATCATGGAATTTTCGAGGTCATGTAAGTAATTTTAGGTGAATCTTGTGGTGGCATGATATAAGGGTAGTTAAGCCAATATTCGATATGATGGAATTGTCCATCATATCGAATATTTTGACACATTCCTAAAGAAATGTCTTAAAATTTAGATAATCATATTTTTGAGGTCATGTAAGTAATTTTAGGTGACTCTTGTGGTGGCATGATATAAGGGTAGTTAAGCCAATATCTATGATTTTGATTAGTTTTTAGCTTTATGACAAATGATTTTCAACTGCAATAAATGAGGGACTGGCCCATCACATGGGTTGTAGATAATGTGCATAGGAGCCTTACTCAGGGTCTATTCCATTTTTGGATAATCGTTGAGTAATTGAGCTTTCCATTTTAGTTGCAAAAAGGTTGTACGCCTTATGGATGTTGCAAGTAAATCTTTGAGCTTGAAATGTGTTGCAAATGTTAGTAGATTTCCAACAATCCTTCTAATTTTTACATTATATTAACGTAATAACATAAAATATGGGTACCATTGCAATTCATTCATGACTATTGCTTTTTAAAGGGTGAATGCTTGGAAGTATTCCAATTTGAGTACTCTTTCTTTGAGATTCATTAGAATCAAAAGATATATATTTTCATCCTTGATCAGAATGAACGATGCCCATTTTACATGCTCAGAGATTTTCAAGCATAACCAAGAACTCTTTAAAGCACATAAACACTTCAAAATACTCTTTCAATGGATATACCCATGCATCTCTGAAATATTTATAAATGAAAGCGAAGAAATATAGGTAATTCTTGTGGAGAATGAGTTCTCCTATCCACAACAAGAAGCATATAGTTAGGGGCCTTGAAGGGCCAACACTTAGAAAAATAGCTACAATTTTGATTTCTTTCTACTCAAAAATCAAAATGCAAATGGATATGTGGCTTTAGTCATCAAAGAACACAAAAGGAGCTTTCCAAAAAGCTATAAATCACTTAGTTTGGACAAGTTTTGGTTAGGAAATGCAACTGAAAAAATAGATTATTTGTCCACATAGGTATGTTGAAGAAGTGGACTTCACACTCAAATTGATAACTCAAAGAATATAAATCCTTTGAAGATAATATTTTTGATAAAAAAAGTAAACACGACAAGCTTTCGAGGAAGCTAAAAATCACGTAACATGGATACATTTTGGTTGGGAAACTCAATTGACCTAAAGAGACTACCTTTCCATTCAAGTATGATGAAGAGCTAGACTTCACTCTTAGATTCGTAACTGATAGACTATAGATCCTTTTGAAGAAGCTCTTTGACATAGAAAAATTGTACATGAAACGCTTTGCAAGAAGCTAAAAATCATGTAATTTAGATAGTGTTTGTGAAAACATAACTAAAAAAAAAAAGACTACCTATCCATATAGTTATGCTAAATAACTCAACTCCACTCTTAGACTATTAACTCATAAAATATAAATGCTTTAAAGAGGATATTTGAGAGGAATAAAATATACAAGGTAAACTTTCTAATGAGTATTTAAACACAAGAAATTTGTTACATATACACTAAGATGTGAGCCTCACCACATGACTCTGTACAAAGTGATGTGTGGCAAAAAAGAGTCTATCAAAAGGAAAAAAATGACAAATGGGCTTCTACGATCAAATCTGACTATAAGGGCTCTTGCCTATTTCTTGCCTTGTTGAAAATGTGCTTCCACTCACCACTTTCATGTGATTGCCTACTACATACCACTCACTACAAGGAACATATTGTGTCTTTTATTCATCATGACTTTCGACTAGAGTTTTTTTATCCTTAGATTTATTTTTTCTGTTACCTTTACATTTGGTAAATTTATCTGACCATAGAGCATGTCAAAATGAGCTTGTATATTTATCTTCAATACTTCTCCTCAAGCGCATCTGGGATTTATCTGTAGCCATGTCGTACAAATTTATCACATCCTTAAAACCTTTGAGTTTAGAAGCATCCAAGAACTTTGTAAACATGTCCACAACCTACTCTTTGGTTGTGATGTACTTTATCTCTACATCTTTGCTCAATACCCTCTCCCTTACATAATGGTAGTGGACCTCTATGTGTGTAATCCTTGCATGAACCATGAGATTACTTGCCAACTAAATACTTAACATGTTATCACCGTATATACCAATGGTTCCAACTTGCACTTCAAGATCCACCAAAAGCTTTCTAGTCCACATTGCTTGACATGTCGCAAATTCTAATCTTCTATATTCAGCCTCCATGGATGAAAGTGCAGCAATAGGTTGTTTCTTGAAGCTCCATGTGATAGGCTTTCCTCCTTTCATGAATACATAACCTGAGGTTGATCTCCAATCTTCCTTTGAACCTACCCAATCAGCATTGTTAAAGCCTTTGACTTGCAATTCTTCATCAATATTGTAAAACAAAGCATGATTGTTAAAGCCTTTGACTTGCAATTCTTCATCAATATTGTAAAACAATTCTCAACACTCTCTTGGTTGAATTTAAATATTTGCTTGTTAGAGCTTGCATAAACTGAGAAACTGCACCAACATAAGATAGATAACATCTTTTAATGTATGCATAGATTAATGATCCTATGATGCTTCTGTCTATCATTACATAATCCAATCATTCTCCATCATTTGAGCAAACATTCATATTTGTGTCCATGAGACGAGTGAGTGGTTTGCATTCACTCATTACAAATTTGAAAAGAACATCCAACAAGTACTTTTGCATCAAGCAGATGCCACCTTTCCCATAAAAAACTTCAATTCCTAAAAGATATTTCATCTCTCCAAGATCTGACATTTTAAATTTCTTACCAAGCTTTCGTTTGATATCTTTAATCCCTATAACATCATCCACTGTTATGATGAGATTATCAACATATATGCAGATATATACCTCTCTATTTTCTTCCTTATTTATGTACAATGAAGGATATGCACTACTTTGGTTGTATCCGCACTTAGTTAAATACTCTACCAATCTTTGATTCCATGCTCATGGGGATTGCTTCAAGCCATAAAGTGCCTTCTTCAACCTACAAAAAAATTTTGGATGCTTTACATCTTCAAATCCAACTGATTGACTCACGTAAACCTCTTCTTGTAGTTCTCCATTGAGAAAAGCATTTTCGATGTCTAATGGCCACCTCCTTGAAACACTAATGGCTATTAAAGTTCTAATTGTTTGCATCTTTGCAATGAGGATCAAGACCTCATCATAATCTATGCCTTGTGTTTGTTTAAATCATTTGGTGACCAATATAGATTTATGTCTAGCTAGTGAACCATTAGCATTCCTCTTTACTTTACACGCCCATTTGTTTGGAACAATTTTCATACCTTCTTTCTTTGGCACTAGCTCCATTGTGTGATTATCTTTGAGAGATTTGATCTTCTCTTTCATAGCTTGCTTGCATTCCTTTTTTGTGCAAGATTCTTCATATGTCTTTGATGATGTGCGACATGTATGCAAAAATGTTTTTCTATGAAACTATCATAATCTAGCCTTTGTGTTGGATACTTGTCCTTAAAGATCTTCTTTCATTGCATATAGAAGTTTGCTTCTTCAACCTATTTAGCTTTACCTTTTGAGTGGTCACCTCTTCATATTGTTCTTCATTTGCATCAATCTTACTACTTGGAGTAGCACTTGCTTCTTCAACTCTTCTATAAGATGAATTGGGAGACAAAGAATGACTTCCAGTTCTCCCCCTCTATGTCGATTATTCTTCATTTGATTTAGATGCCTCTGAACCTAAAATCTTCATGCTCAATTGTTGAGATCTTCTTTGATTAGTTCCAACATAATCATCGCAATCTTCTTCAACAACCTTTCCTTTCCTTTATATGCAAACGATGGTCTTAGTTCATGAAAGACCACATCTCATGATACTCTTACTTCCTTTGTTGTAGGGTTGTCACAATTATATCCTTTTTGCTCCATTGAGTATCTAATAAAAAATGTTTTTTTTTTACCTTGGTTCCATCTTTGTTCTAACTTCTTGTGGAATGTGAACAAAGCAAACACATTAGAAACTTTGAGGTGAGTAAGGTCACGTTTCTTACTAGAATATTCCTCCTCTAGTGTCAAGTTATGTATTCTTGATGTTGTGCACCTATTCATCAAGTAAATGGCAATTGTGATAGCTTCAGCCTAATAGTAAAATGTTACCTTCATCTCGTTAAGCATGCATCTTGCAACTTCACTGATTTATCTATTTTTCCTCTAAGCTATGCCATTTTTTTGAGGTGTATACCTACCACTAAACTGCCTTTTGATCGCATTCTCTATAGAAAATCTGAAGATTCTTTAGAGAAGTATTCCCCTCCACAATCAGACCTTGAGGTTTTGATAGACCTTCTTTTTTCTTTTTCAACTTGAGTTTTGAATCTTTTGAACATAGAGAACACATCTAATTTTTGCTTCATACAAAAAAGTCATACCTTTCTTGAGTGATCATCAATGAGGGTGTCAAAAAATCTCTTACCAACCATTGATGACTCTTGGATAAGTCCCCATACATCCATATGTATCAAGTCCAAGACATTTGGGGCCATATAAATGCTTTTCTTGAATGGTTGCCTCGTTTTCTTTGGTAGTTGACAAGCTTGACATAATTCACGTAGTCCAATATTATTAAAGTTTGGAAGGCCTCTTAACACTTCATGTTGGATCATGTCCTTTAGCTTTGGAATGTTGATGTGTCTTATCTTTTTGTGCCATAAGTCGACCTCTAAAATCTTCTTGTTCCCAAATTGAATGTACATGACCTTTCCATGTGGATGTTGGATGTCCAAAGTGAACATCATTCCTTATCTTATACCTTCAAGAGTGACCTTGAAGCCTTCTCTTCGATTCTTTATTAAGCACCCATTCTCATTGAATATGACATGATAACACTTCTCTACCATTTCTCCTACTCAAATCAAGTTCTTTGAAATTGTAGTAACACGAACAACATTATATAGTATCTTTTCTCTACTTGTATCTCCCTGCGTTATATCTCCAATATGTTCGATCATGTATTGTCTATCATCACTATTTTCAACACATACATTTCCACTTGGTACCTATATATTAGAGAACAAACTTCCTTGGCATGAAATATGTTTACTACAATGTGAATCAATGTTGTTGGAGTTAGACATCTACGGAAGCACGTGAACAGCATAAGGAAGAAGAAGAAGCTTGGAGCACAACACACAATATTGAATGTATTACTAGAGAATGTACAAAGATAAGAAGCCCATTAGGGCAATAGGCATATATACAAGCTGGGGGAAAAAACCTCCTAAAGGGGGAAAAAAGTGCCTTGGCGGTCCTAGAGTGTTCACACCCCTCACTACCTAAATATATCAACAAATCCCCCCTGAGAGTTATGTGGTGAACAAGTAGCTAGCACTCATGTATAAGGAGTGGCAAGCTATGTGGAAATCACTCCACAAAAGGAAGTAAGCCCAAAGCTTTGCAGAAAGCTTCAAACTTCTCCTTAGGCAGAGCCTTCATGAAAAGGTCTTCAATGTTCTCATGTGTGGGCACATATGCCAAGCTAATCTCCCCAATAGAGAACCTCTCCCTGACATAATGATAATGCACCTCAATGTGCTAAGTGCGAGCATGGAACACAGGGTTCCTCGCAACTACGAATGTGCTCTAACTGTCAGTGAAGATGCTGGTAGCAGAAGATTGATCAACACCCAAATCAGCCATAAGGTTTCTGAGCCACACACACTCAAGAGTCACTGTCAAAGCTACCCTATAATCTGCCTCACAACTGGAAGTGGCCATACTAGGCTACTTCTTGCTCAACCAAGATATACATGAGTGCATGAAGCAAAAGCCACTAGTGGACACATGACTGTCATAGCAACCAGCCCAGTTTGAGTCAGAAAAAGCATGCAAATCTGGTGGTAGTGATCCCCCGTTGGGATAAAACAACCCAAGTAGTCGAGTACCACTCAAGTAGCGAAAGATGCGCTTAACTGCCTGCCAATGCTTGACACTTGCGAAATGCATAAACCTGCTCATCTATGAGACAAAAAACTGAATATCTGGCTGAGTAATGCATAAGTAAATCAGGAATACAATAGCCTACTGATAGAGGGCAGCATCAAATGCATCTCCAGTATCATGAAGACTCAATCATAAACCTCTCTCCATATGAGTGGCAATAGGCTTAAAGTCTTCTAGGCCAAAATGCTACAATAATGTGTCAATATATTTCGTTTGACACAAAGCCAATCCACCATCAACTTGCATAAATTGAATTTCCAAATAGTGATGCAAATGCCCCAAATTAGACATCTCAAATGAGGCATGCAAATCAGCCTTAAAACCAGCAATATGCTTCTCAATAGGACCAGTGAGCAACATGTCATCGACATAGACAACAATGATCAGAAGCACATCATTAGCATGCTTCACATATAAGGTGCTCTCAATTGGACTGTTCTCAAAACCACGTGCAATTAGATAGGCATGTATCTTCTCATACCAAGCATGTGGTGCTTGCTTTAAACCATATAATGCCTTCTTTAACCTGCACACCTAGTTTTCATGCCCTTTTTGCAGAAAGCCATGGGGCTTAAAAACATACACTTCTTCATGCAAGTCACCATTCAAAAATATAGTTTTAATGTCCAACTGGTGTACATTCCAATGATGATAAGTTGCAAGTGCATAGATGCTATAAATAGTAGTCATACGGCATGTAGGTGCAAAGGTCTTATCAAAATCAATGCCACTTTCCTATGCATACCCTTTGCAACAAGCCTAGATTTATACGTGTCAACTGTTCCATCAAGCTTACACTTTAGCTTGTAAACCGACTTATTGAAAATGGCCTTCTTGCCAGGAGGCAAGTCACATAAAGACCAAGTACCATTCTTCATTATAGCATCATATTCAGATTGCATAGCAGCCATCCAATTTTCTGAATTTTGTGCTTCGTCAAATGAAACAAGCTCGTTCTCATCATAGAGACTAGATGTAGCCATAGCATAGCAATCTGATGCAAAAGAGGCACTATGAGAGCATGATCGATTACGATATGACAGAGGTGCATTTAATTTGTTATCATGCAAAGTCTACACCATCCATTTTGGCATAGTTTTTGCCTCCGCAATATCAGCTCTCTCATCAACAAGTGCATCATGTAGATCTACATCAGAAATGGGATGATCTGCATCATCACATGAAGCCTCCAAAGGTTGAGAAGTTTCCTCATTAGCATGAGCACTAGACTATCCACCTGTAAAAAGAGGCAGCAAAGTATCATACATGTCTTTGGAGCTAAGAGATGTCTCCTTAGTACATGAAAGCAATGGCTGAATAACATCTTCCACAAAAACAACATCACGACTAATCAGAATGTGTTTAGTTTGTGGAGGATACAGATGATAGCCTTTACTTTTAGAACTCTACCCAACAAAAATACATTTTACTGCTTTATCATCCAATTTTTTGTGATGTTATTCAGGCACTAATGCATATGCCAAACAACCAAAAACACACAGATGAGCAATAGATGGCTTGCAATCATGTCAAGCTCATATGGAGTGATAGACTATAGTGCTTTAGTGGGACACCTGTTAAGTACATATGATGCACACATGATAGCCTCAAGCCAGAAACCATGTGGTAAAGCCATACTCTTCACCATACACCTCGCCATCTCCATGAGTGACCTGTTCTTTCGTTCAGCAACTCCATTCTATTGAGGTGTATACAACACTATACACTGGTATTTTATCCAACATTCAGCCAGAAATGCATTAAAATCAGAAGACATATATTCCTCCTCTCGATCAGAATGGAGGGTGCCCATTTTACATGTTGACAGATTTTCAGCCAAAACCAAAAACTATTTGAAGCACATGAACACTTCTGACTTTGCCTTCAACGGATATACACATGAATGCCTAGAAAAATCATCAATGAAATTCACGAAGTAAAGATAATTCCCAAAAGAAGGTGTCTGCATAGGACCATAGAAATCACTATGTACAAGCTGCAATTTCTGAGTAGCCTGAACTAAACCATCTTTTGGAAATGAGGAATGCTGCATTTTGCGCAAAATATAGCGTTCACAAACATGCTTTCTAGGTGCCTCTAGTTTGGGCAAAGAGGACACCATTTCAGATTTCTACAAGCGTAGCAAACTAGCGAAATTCAGATGACCAAAGCGTGCATGCCAAAGCTTTGCATCTAACATAGATGGGTCAAAACTGCAAACAATAGTAAATGCCCATTTTTCTTCCTACATAAGATTAGTAAACTCTGTTTTGGGTGTAGAGGCCTCTGCAACAACCACTCCAACCTCTTTCTTCTTTGCCTATTTAGCAGTGCGTTTTGGACAGTTCTTTATGATATGATCATTTCCTTTATAGTACTTGCAGAACAATTTCTGCTTTTTTTATTTCTTTTCATCTTTGTCTTCCCTCTTGGATTGTGCAGAATTAGCAGATTTCTGCTTACTAGTTGAAGAGCTCCATTTTTCTTTGCCCTTCTGACTAGCTAGGAATGCTTGATCTGCAACTCGCATAATGGACCTGTTCTTCTTCCTGCAAGAGAACAGAGACTAACTCCTCGAATGACAAGGCATTTGAATTGCCTTTCATCATCAATGGAAGAGTAGAAGCAAAACTCTAATATGAATTAGGAAGACCGTTCAGAATGGTCTGCACAAGTGAGCTATCTGGTATAACCTCATCAGCAGAAATCAATTATTCTTCAAGTCTTTGATCTTTGTTAGAAAATTTTCCATAGAATCACCTTCATTCATGTGCTCATTCTCCAACTATTTTCGGAGGTAAGCAACACAATCCTCATTTCTAGCTTGGTACAATGTGGTAAGTGTATCCCAAGCATCCTTAGCTATTCTGCTAGAGCGAATGTGAGGAATAATGGCATGTTTGACAGACAAAGCTATCAATGCATGTGCCTTGGAATCTATTTGCTCTATAGTAGCTGCAGCAAAAACTGCAGCATGAACAGGAATATGCAGAATATCATCATCTTCGACACCTTCTACATCAGCTTCAATACTTGTAGTTGTAACAATTGCAGGTGTGATAGGACGTTTTTCAACACCCTACACAATGTTCCACAGTCCTTTTGCAACCAATACATGTCCCATCATATGAGCCCACAACAAGTAGTTGGTACCATCCAACTTATCCTCAACAGCCAACATACAAAATACATCACTGCTTTCAGCCATGGCCGGTGACTAAAATACCTTGATGCAGAAAATTGACTGTATCTCAAAAAGTTGAACAGAACTGCTAAGCCAAATTTTGCTAAACCTGTAGTAGAATTCAAGACGCTTATACTGGTGAATGGAAACTGGTATATAGCTTTGTCACAAAAACATGAAATAGCCTACACTAGCACTATGATAGTGCATTCGGAGACCAAAACAAGCTCAGATTGCGATTTCGGCACCAAAGATGAAAGCTATTTTGATATCAAAAACACACTGAGTATGCTCACCAGAATTCATGCGATTTTGAGACTACAACCGGAGAGTGTTGACGATGCCCTAGATGAAGCGGCGACCTGCTCTGATACGAATTGTTGGAGTTAGACGTTTGCGGAAGCACATGGATAGCATAAGGAAGAAGAAGAAGCTTGGAGGACAACACACGATGCTGAATGTATTACTAGAGAATGTACAAAGATAAGTAGCCCATTAGGGCAATAAGCATATATACAAGTCAGGGGAAAAAACCTCCTAAAGAGGGAAAAAAGTGACCCGGCGGTCCTAGAGTGTTCATGCACATCACTACCTAAATATATCAACAAATTTACCATTCTTTGTTCATCTTCATAAGAGCTTCCGTATTCATGTCTCATTCCAGGTAATGTGTTTTTTCTATCTTTAGTTGAGATGCTTGCATAATTCTTTGACCCCTTTGATTGCCTCCATTTGGTCTTCCATTTTTCAGCCAACAATCACTAGCATAGTGTCCTACTTAACCAAAATGATAGCATGTTATACCTTTATGAGAATTTTAGGAGCCTCCACCTCTTCCTCTACTTCTACCTCAACCTCTTCCTTGTGTGGTGGCATTTGATCTATCCTTGTTGACTTCGGAATTGTTTTGATTGTAGTTGGAGTTTTTATAATCTCTTCATTTTCTTCTTGAGCTTCCTCTTGAGCTCCTTCATTTACCTTGACTTGCATATAACATTTCTTTGCGGTTGTCCTTTCCTATGGAGCCACCAAGGCTAAGTTCTTTTGTGACAAGTTAAGGGATTAGTTGTTCAAAACCTAGATATGTGTCTTTCAAGTTATTGGAAGTTATAAAAGGCTTCCATCTTTCATCATCTCTCAATTCATTGAGATTACAACACACAAGATCTTCATCTTCAACTATTGTGCCAATAGAAGCTAAAGCATCACTTAGCTCTTGAATCTTCAAAGTATATTCAATTATGGATTGACTCCATCTTTTCTTGATTGTGTTGAACTATTTCTTGAGTTAAATTTTCCTAGCTTTTGTTTGTTGAATAAATCCTTTCAAATGCTTCTGGATCATCCTTAGCTAAACCTAAATGTTGAATATGCGCTACTATAGCATAAGTAATGACTTGTGAAAATAGGAACATGACTCTCATATTCCTCTCTTCCCATTATTTTGTTTGCCTCCTCTAGACTTTGATGGCTATATCTTGATTGATTTGAGGTTGAGCATCATCGCTGCTCACGATACACCACAAGCCTTTACCCATTAGGTAGTTGTTCATTGTAAACTTCCACATGGGATAGTTATCCTTATCTAGTTTCTCTACTTGTTGACCCAACTCAGCCATTGGTGACTATGAAAAAACTTTAAGAGTTTCCTCAATTAGTTATATAGTCCTTTTCTGTTGAGTTTCTGAAGCTCCTCCTTGCTTTCTAGCTCCTCTTTTGCTTTGCTTCAGCCCCAGCCTTATTGATGAAGATTTTGTACCAACTTTCCTCTCATACCAACTATGTGGAATGAGTTCTCCTATCTGATGAAGATTTTGTACCAACTTTCCTCTAATCTCAACTATGTGGAATGAGTTCTCCTATCCACAACAAGAAGCATGTAGTGAGCCCTTGTAGGCCTAGCTATCATGTAGATTTCTTGTTGCTATGGCAATTCAAAACTCAAATGGACTTATGGCTTTATTTCAACAAATTAGATAAGTATAGAGTTTCAAAAATCTATAAATCACTTAATTTGGATACATTTAAAAAAGCAACTGAAGAAAAGTAGATAACTTGTCCACACAAGTATGCTCAAGAATTGGACTTCACTCTCATACTGATAACTCACAAAATATAGTTCCTTTGAAGGTGATATTTGAGGTCAGAAAGAAGTACAAAACGACTTGCTTTCCAAAAAGCTAAAAATCACTTAATTTGTATAAGTTTTGGTTTGGAAATTAAACTGACTTAAATATACTAGCTCTCCATAGAAGTACGCTACTTCACTCTTAAACAGATAACTCATAAAATATAGATCCTTTGAAGTAGATATATTTGAGAGAAAGAAACTACACACAAGAAAAGTTATAATAATACAAATCATGTAACTTAGATAAGTTTTGGCTGGGAAACTCAAATCACCAAAAAAGAGTACCTGTCTACACAGGTATGCTAAAGAACTAGACTTCACTCTCAGAGTGATAACTCGTAGATTATAGAAGCTTTAAGGAAGATATTTGAGACACAAAAAAAATCAATAGAAAAGATTTCCATTGAGTGTTTAAATGCAAGAAATGGTTACATTTACATTGAGATAGGTTCGTCACAACATGACTATGTAAAAAGTGACGTGTGGCTAGAAAAAGTCTATGAGAAGACAAAATGACAAAATGGCATCTAAGATCAAATATGACTACTGGGGGATCTTCTTTCTTTGTCTACTTGTTGGGAATGGGCTCCCACTCTACTTTTGTAGCCAATGAGCATGGGAAGAAGTTTGTGCCTTCTTTTTAACTCACCACTCTCATTTGATTGCCCACTGCATGCCACTCACTAGAAGGCAGATATTGTATCTTTTATTCATCATGACTTTTGACTAGATTTTTGCATCCTTAGACTTATTTTTTCCTTTACATTTACATTTGGTAAATTTATCCAAGCACAGATCATGTGAAAATGAGCTTCCGTATTTATCTTCAACAACTCACAAATGAAGGTGTCTCCATAGGACCACAAATATCACTATCTCAACATTTTATCCCAGCATAAGAGGTGTGCTAGAATTCAAATGGGCAATGTATAGAAGGAAATACGATTCAGGCACTTTAGGCATTCGAGACCTTGAAGGAATGGCCAATACCTTAGCAGCCATCTGGATGATTAAAGAATGGAACTATGCAAAAGATTTTTGGGTGAAATTGATGTTTCAAAAGCGTATTTCTTCTAGGCATATGGGTCTTTGTGGGTTGAAGGGATTTTATTTACTCACTTTGTTATTCTTCCTTTTTTGGTGACTCCTTGACGCTCATACTTAGTCTACTTATTGTGGAAAACTTGGAACAAGTTGAAACTATACATCAAGATCAAATTGGGAAGCAAGTATTAGACAAACAAATTCTATCTAATTCTTGTCTAAGGGAATGAAAAACATTTATTCAAAGAATCTCCAAAGGTGGAAGAAAGTATGAAACAAATGGATTTGTATGTGGAAGCCGCTTTGGAATCAAGATAGCAGACACTAGATTAGATTGAAGTACATTGATCCTGCTAGGAGAGTCAAGTATGATGATTGAAGGCTATTAAGGCATATAATCAATGCATGGGAAAACTCTAAGACACGCCTCCTTCTTGGTCAAGACCCGTCACCGATTGATGGTCTAAGATGGCATGATGGAAACAGCTTGGATAAGACATCGAGGATCAAGAAGAACTTGAGTTTTCATGTCATGCTTAACGCAAGGTGTTGATTGAATTAGTGGAACTCACATGGGATTTTAAGTTCTTCGACATGTGGCAAACCTGATCAAAATAAAATACTCTTTTTTATGTGGTAACTCGTACACTAAAGAATTTGGAGTAATGTCAAAGATAACAAAATTTGAAGATCCCCTTTGTGGTGTAATCACTAGCTCCATGGTAGAGAGGACCTAGGTGATCTTTTCTTTTTGTACCCGCGCAATAACTCAATCTGATAGGCCCTTGCAAGGGTGTTTTATATGTCAAATTCAAATCAATAGGAAGCAAGCTTTACTTAGAGAAGAAAAGGGTTCCGCTACTACCTTTGTGGAATGCCATCAAGGGTGCTACTCCCTGGAAGATATGAAATGAAACATGCACTACCAACTTCTACAATCCTTTGAAAGCATGCTCGATCAAAAAATCTCTAGACCTCTTAGATAGAATAATTTACAATTGTAAGAAGTCCCTTTCCTTTAGACACCATAGGATGTTCATTTTTTAAAACAACAAGATCAAAATAAAATGGGGCCCGATGAGAGTCCGAAAAGATTATTAATGTTCTTTGTAACTCTCTTTACCACTCTTGTATTTTTATCCTTTTCCTTAATTTGAAGCGATAGGGATAAAAAAATCCTTTTTTTTCTAAGGTTATTCTTTATTTGATTGATGGAAAATTACAAACACATTTGGGCCAAAGTTGATGTTTAATTGTTCATTTGGGTATTGCTTTTTTTCAAAGAAGAAGTTCCACCTAAGTCTATTCGCCTTTGCTTGAATTAATTAAAAGAGCAATTATACAAGTGAACAGGCATAATACCCATGGAACCCCCCATGTCCCACAACTTAGGGGATAAAAGAGCAAAAACTCAATTCAACATTGATAGCATGAAAACAATAAAAAAAACTAGGTTTGAAAGCTGATCGAAGACCAATACTTATCAATTGCCGTTAGGAAAGGTTGAATCCCTGCCCCGTTTCAAGACACCAAAGCTCCGTCCAACTGAACGTGCACGCATAGACTCCTCTTGCCTACTTGTAAAATTCATAGACTCCTCTTGCCTACTTCTAAAATTTTCGCTTGTATGGACTGAAGACAAAAAATTTCTTTCAAAAATCAAACTTGAAAATTTGAACTCATATACAATCATCGATGTGGATTGAACTCATATACAATTTGAACTCATATACAATCAATCCATGAATGAGAAGAATATTGGGACATGCATATTGCAGTTCGATCGATGGCCATTCACCGCTCCATAACTGTGCTTGTGTCATTTCGAATTGAATGCTCAGGCGACAGCGGGGAGGCAGGCAGTAGTCAGCTCCGTCTATCTTTACAGGAGCTCTCGGGCATGAGCAGACAAAGGCTTGCAGAGAGGAATAAAATATTCACAGCTTGCAGGTCACCATTTCTCTGATGTTATTGACAGGGACTCACAACCAACACGCACAGCAACTCCTTTATGAATGTAAAGACGCCGTGCGGGTAGACATGGATTCCGAGGACGAGCAGATCGATGTGCGATTGATTGCAGCTGTCTCGTGTGTATGTGCAGATATGAGATAACCCCATTTGGATATGAAGTAGCGGAGCACTCATGCATCTTCATCCTCGCGAGTCGCTAGCCCAATAGACACTTGTGTGCGCCATTCCCGGTTCCTGATTAATGCAGAGAAGCTGTTCCGCAATATCCATGGCTGCACATGCAGTTGTGAACTTGCGCCTGGTAACAAGGACGTACAACAGAATTTGAAGGTCGGAAATGGAGCACGTATGCAGTGTGTGCATTCTCCAAACGATGCATGAGCCATACCCTTTTCCTGGTTAAGCGAAATACCATACAGGGAACATATCTAATCAGGTACTTTGGATAATGTTAGCACACATAGAGATCTCGTATTTAGGGGCAGGTTCACACTACTTCAGCTAAAGGAGCGACAAAATGCTGATGCATGTTCGCTTTTTCTAGCTTACATTCGGACAAGGCGTCGGCAATGAGCTATATTCAATGGCTTAAGAAAATGGCGATGAAAAAAGCTGCATAAGCTTTGAAGTAAATTTATCCTTTATTTACCATGCCCACCAAGTAGTCGTTTATCTGATATCCATCGAGTTTTGAAATTTAGAGCAGTATACGAAATCGAATGTGGCATATATATATATATATATATATATATATATATATATATATATATATATATATATATATATATATATATATATATATATATATATATGTGTGTGTGTGTGTGTGTGTGTGTCTGAATTCTTTTTCTGTTTACAGAACATATCTTGAGTGGATCAAGTAAGGTGGCCATAGCATGGAATCTTTAGGTCAATTGTAGAGCATTTCTTGATTGGATTCAGATGTACTCACACAACGTAATGCACACAAACACATGTACTCATAGAACTCATATGCAGAGCCGAATTTGAATCAATCATGCTGCCTAACACACGCGAGCACAAACAGAGTCGGACATGGAGCAGACATGTATGGTCATCCTTGTGAGCCCAACACAGCTATGGCTGGGGTGGACCATAACCAGGCTCTGCTTAATTCAAAGCAATACCCTACAGATCAATCCCTGCACGTATATACTTGCGTAATCCAAAGAGTTTCTTCTAAACACAATGTGTATATGTACATACCCAAAACATTTCAGAGCTGGATATGGAGCATACATGCACGTCGCACGATCATCTCTGCGAGCCGGACAGATAAATAAGCGCACCATAGACGGCTGGTGCTTTATACAACACCGCCAACTTCATCTCACTTCTCTCTTCACACATGTTCGCGCGCGCGAACAAATACTCTCTGTCACTCAGACTCGACCTTAACACACACGTGACTACCTTCTTGTTAACACAGTATTGGCTGAACTAACACGCACAAACACATGTACCGCGCAGGTCTTCATCGCACAGAAATGTACGCCGCTGACAGCAGCCCATGCACCCTGTCGCGATGTATCACGTTGGACGGACTGTGGGCCGATCTGGTCCGTTCCTTGTCGCTTTACAGATCTCCCATTATGTAGAGACCTCCGCTCTCAGTGCGCAAGTAGCAAAGCTGAATGGATCGGCCAGTCGCGAAATTGACAGAAATGGCGAGACGTGTGCCACTTCTACCTGATGACACAACGTACTCTTTCCTTCAAGTACACAGCGCATTTAATCTTATGCAGACGCTTTATCGTGATTCAACGATGACCAGCATGATGAACTGATGATGGCTCTTGATTCTCCATGTGCAGTATCCAAGAAAGGTTCTTCTCCATTCAGTTGTCGCTTTCTCGTTGCGGAACCTCGCAGCTTGAAAGACTAAGACCCATGGAGTGTTGAAGATCTAGACTGTCGAAGGACGTCTCCGGTTATTGGATAAGCATACGCGTGAGGAACTAGTTCTAATAGCGACATTTGTTTAAGTCGGTCACACTGTAGATCTCCATCGCCCTCGCTTTCTGGGGGCTGCGGGGGCAGTCCAGCTTTCAGACCCTCACTTTGAAAGGACTCATGCAACGACAGAGCAACGGGCCGCGGGACTTTACTCTGTTCATTGAGGGGGTCTTCGGGTCGTACAAGCTATTCTCCAGAGTGGCTCCTTTCTTTTTTGAGCAGAAGCAGAAAGAGTAAAATCGATGCAAAAATAGAAAAGCATTACAATAGGAGAGGACTCCCAAGAGTTGGGCAGTCCAGCTAAAAAAGAAGGGCCACTCGATGAGGGGGGAGGCCCCACCACACAGAATAGGAGATTACATCATTTGTCCCTCAATATACATGTCCAAAAATCGAACCATATTGAGTCTAGTGAGAGAGTAGATCTTCAACATTTTATCTCTCCAAGTATTATAATGGTAGTTACGGACCACTAAGGCAGGGTTAGATTCCTCATGAGGAAAATCATTGAGGAAAGATTTACAGTGGTTCAAAATTCTTCTCATTCCCACAAGGCAGGAGAAGAGTTGATCTTTACTGCTAACGGCAAAATCCTTGTTGCTTCTATTATTCTAGATTGACCAGAGGAAGTGAGCTCTCAATAGTTGCCATAGAACAATGTCCATCCTGTTAGATTCACCAAGAAGGAGCTCTATGAAACCACGCATCTTAAGTCTTGAATTCTTGCAAAATAGGTTGATACCATTCCAAAACCTTAGGGCAGAATTACGTTTGTAGAATAAGTGCTCCATATCTTCAATAAGCCCACAGCGGTAGCATATTCATGCATCAATTTTATACTTCCTAGCTTTGCTCCCAGTCCAAATACCTTAAAGAAAAATCAGCCATAACAAGCAAGATTGTTTAATGGTGAGAGGAAAAGACCAGGTACATTGGAACCTATATCTTCACTGCAAGGGGGTTCAAGAGATGTTCCAGTTTCTATTCAATCTTCCAGTGAGAGTCTTGATGTTGGCATATGTTCTTTTGAAGTTGCGGAACATATCTTGATCCACTTCACTCACATAGAGTTGCTTCTCCAAGAGGTTGCAATCCAACTTCTCTAGGAGCTTTAGCTTCTTATCTTTAATTAACTTTTTACAAGACAAGGAAAAAGATTGAATTTCCATAACTTCATTGTCTTCAATCAGAGCTTCGTTCCTGTATAGACTTTGCTAGTTAAAAAAACCAACTTATTTACACTTATTCATTCTTATAAATAAGGAGGCACTGTTAGGATTATCAAACCAGCCTATCCATAGAGAGTCCTAGAAAAAAAGGAAAGATTATTAGTATACCAAACAAGCAAAGAATAGTTTTCCTTGAGCAACATCCAAGCTTTCCAGAAGTTGCAGACAAGGTTGTTAGCTTTTGGGACAAGAGCAACCGGAGACATCACAATATCCCACAATTGAAAGTTAGAACAAATCTTATAACTTTTTAAACAAAACATATTTACATTTCTCATAATCAAACATGCCCAAAAATCCTCAAAGTAGGTAGCTCTTAGAATCCACTTGGCAGCCACCTGGATAGCCATTCTATAAGGGCAGATTAAACCATGGACTCCCTTTGATTTCTTCATACAACATATACTCTACGCAACCTTTGAAATTTTGGAACCACCCCACAATAATCTCTTGGCCAGAGGGATGGCTTGAGCGAGCTCCTTCTTGGTAGGCTACCAACAAGCTAGATAATAAGTCAAGGTAGGTAAAATGTAATGTTTAAGAACAAAAGATTTTTGAGATATATTTTGTTGGAGATCCATCCACTTGAAGATTTTTGCTTGAAATTTATCCATAACCCAATTCCATCTTCGTTCATTAGGAATTTCAAATCCCAAAACCTTCCCCAATGGATATGATGACATAAAGAATATATCTACCTTTAATAAATCCATTTTGCTCAAGGAGAATGATATTATCCATTAAGGGACTCAACCTTTTAGCAAGAGTGGCAGCATAAATTTTGTACAAAGAAGTAAGACAAGAGATTGGTCTCTAATTGTTAAGATCATCCTTCGGTCCTTTTTCCTGCACGAATTTAATAACTCCAATATTGATAAAGGTAGAGAGAGTACGTCTTTTAATGGCTTCTTGCTAGATCAAGAGAATAATGGACACCAAAATTTCCGTTTAGTGATGGTTTCTCTAATCTCACTAGCAAAGAGGGGGGGATACAAGAGGGAGACTAGACTATGAGGAATCATTTCTTCCTTTTAAGAGAAATAGTAGCCCTAACACTCGAGATGTGCTCCCCTCTCTTGGGGGGCATAGAGAAAACATTGGTAAAGAAGCTTAAAGCCTCTTGCAAGTTCTTCTTCATAAAAGAAGCATAACCACATAACTTTTCTTTTAGCATAGGAATAAAATCTCTAGCTTTCTTTTTCCTCATGAGATCATACATGTGCTTATTAGGTTTATCAATTTTTTAAGCCCGAAATTCTCTGGACGTGACAAGGGCACCACTAGCAAGAAGGTAGTCTTCATACCTTAATCTATCTTGAAGCTCTAGGACCTTCTGGCTAATAGAAGTGTTACTAATATCCTAAAGCTCATACCTTGTTTTCGAGGACGCTCTTATATTCATGTTATGCTATGAGCATTGGTCCTTTGTCTTCTAGAGTACTCAACAATGTTTAGTACTAGTAAAAAAATATAAATCAATATTTAGTCCACATCTCGTAGGGGCTTTGTCCAATTAAACTAGTTGTAATGTTGTAACCTTCTCTAACCCCTACTTTGTGGGAAAGAGCAGGCCCCGTGTGTACTTTGCTCATTCACTTGTATAGTTGCACTTTCAAAGTTAAAGCTCAAGGGAGTAAGCTTCAGCTGAACCTCCATTAAAAAAACAAAAAGAAATCAATATCTCTGAATCTTCAATAAGCAAAGTTAAATCTCGGGGGAGTAGGCTTCAGTTGAATCTTCATTAAGAAAAAATAAATATCTCCGGATCTTCAATACACACTGATCTTGTAAAAAAATGCGTCTATCTACAACTTTCAAAGTTAAAACTCGAGGGAGTAGGCCTCGGCCGTTAGAAAAAAAATAAAAGAAAATCAATATCTCCGAATCTCCATAAGCATTGATCTTGTAAAGAAATGCGCCTATGAGATCGATATCTCTTTCAAAACACAATCTACTTTATGCTTGATTAACAGTGTAGACGTACCGCAAAACCATTTCATTTCATTTTCAAAAGCTTGCAAGGAACTTCATAAGATAAAATTTCTTTGTTTACATAATGAGAACACAGCATAGAGCATGCGGACACATGAACATTCTTATGGGATTATAGTAAAAAAGGAACATAGCTGAAACTTGCCCTTGTAAATGTTTTAGCTCAACATACCCTAGTTCTCATGCATCTTCTAATTGTACTTCATGCATCTTCTAATTTTAGTTTATGTTCTCAAGAATCATAGAAGTTTTATCATTTCTAGCTCTCAAAATATCGAAGCAAACGATATTACAATTCAATATCTCAACATACCCTAGTTCTCATGCATCTTCTAATTGTATTTCATGCATCTTCTAATTTTAGTTTATGTTCTCAAGAATCATAGAAGTTTTATCATTTCTAGCTCTCAAAATATCGAAGCAAACGATATTACAATTCAATATCTCTAATATAAACGAATTGAGTACAGCACTCTTTTGATATATTTACAGATATGAAAATGATTGATTTATGAAAGACAAAAGTATATGACCACACGAAAGGAATATGAACATAAGGATGTAGGAATTGTAATACATATTCAAAGGGTACAATATATATAAAGACTTCTAATCCTTTAGCTGAAGATGTATATGAACTGAGAATCGGCACTAAATCATTATTATCTAGTTGAAAGATGCCCTGAATATTGCGATTGAATAATTTTTTATTATTTATATTGTAGATTTTATTGATGGTAGATCCAGATAAGCACATGATTGCATACCTGTTTAAGGATTTCTATTTTCCTAGTAGGTTTTTGAATATCGTATGTAGGGCATTGAAGCTAGAGAAGACAATAAAATCCATATCTTCCCGAGAATGAAAATTATGTTTATTCGAGACCTCTCTTTCTTCTCATTATTCTAAATGTTCTGGTAGTGCTTATTTTTATGATAACATGATGAGATTAGTTCGATGTTGCTACTTACACTTTGAATGTTTCCGATATCTTGTACATTGGACGTTAGGATGTCGTAGTTGGAGTAACAAAAACAGTATGGGTTTTTGACTTGAAAATCTACATTTAGTTTCTTAGTATAAAATCTCTGCAATTTACACCATATTCTTCTAAATAATTGATTGACCGATATGCGGAAAACTATTTCCTATATTGAATTTCAATCATCTTAGCATCATCGCAAAGAACTTAAAAACTATCATTTTTTTTTTACATGGAAAATTTCGTTATTCTGATAAAGGACATTGAAATGTTCAAACAAGAAACCAATCTCAGATATTACACTACAACATATTGAGCGTATACCGAGGCTTTTACCGAAGAAATTGTTCGGGCACATTTTGGCCCCAATGCCGGTGTAATTGTCAGTATATGCATCGGAACTAAAGCACCGGTATAGGCACCGGTATAAGCGCCGGTATAGACATCGATATGAGCCTCGGCATGAGCGTTGGAAATACCGAAACTCATACCGATGCTCATATCGACGACACTGCTGGAGTACGGATGCTTACATCAGTGACCTGCTAGGAGTACCGTCGCTTATACTGACGAACATATCTGCAAATTGTTTTTTGGGCAGAGTGTGTTGTCTTTTGCTACAACAACATTACCATGATGTTGTTTAGCAAAAGACAATATACTCTGCCCAAAGAAAACTGAGTACATGTGATATGTACTCTAATGGCAACCAAAACATGATTTCATATAGCAAAATAGTGTTAGACACAAAAGAGATGAGAAAAATGAACCATAAATCATGTACAAAAAAGTTCTATATTCCATAAATGAAGCATGTATAAGAGTGTGGCAAAGCACTTCCATATAGGAACCGAATACAAAATGTGACAAAGCACTTCTATATAGGAACCGAATACAGAATTATGGTGCATCATTGCCACATATGAGTGTAATACAAAATTGTGGCAAAGCACTACCATACATATGCTCAAGGGGATCAAAACCTTTACACCTACAA